>BMAW01086947.1:26910-41049 GCA_019974015.1 Nephila pilipes
TATATATATATATATATATATATAGTAGCTTTGTAGTATATATATATATATATATATATAGTAGCTTTGTAGTATATATATATATATATATAGTAGCTGTGTAGTATATATATGTATATACATATATATAAGGAGATTTATCGTGTTTGTCTTAAGTTTTTTACTTTTAACACCAATGTTTTTCCTGCGTTTTAATCGTTTTCCCCTTTTACTTAAGAATCAAGCGAATCTTGTTTGCCAATTAAAAAAAACTTTTTGAAAAAGCTGGCAGCTTCCAGAAAACTTCCTGTTCTTGTGCTGAGACTTGACTTTTAATATATGTAGTTCCTTTTGCTGCTATTGGCTGCTTAGCTTAAAATTCTGTGTTGGTTTACATGCAATGCGCCATATAATAATAAGATAACAGCAACATTAATGAAGAACTCCTTATGAGCAATGAATCTGAAAATCTACTTAAAAGACTATATGAAGACGCTTACACCATCTTAATTCGAAAGGAATTGGTAACTACACTTTATATGTATACACCCATGATGATAATTAAGTGACGTCTATTTTTGCAAAAATATTGATTTAAAGGTAATAATTATGCCACCGAAGAATTATGCCAACATTCAGAGTTGAATACATAATTATATATTTATGTCTACAGAGTTGTGACTGTGGAAGCAATGAAGGATAGTATGCGATTTGTGAGCTCGAGTTCTTTCATGACATTAGTCGTGTTCCTAGCAAGTGTTGGCTGAATTTTATGAGGTTCAGATAAAATGAGAAGCCTTCAATATGCAGATGATGAAATTAGAAGAAGAATTAGATTAAAGGCAGAACAATTACAAGTGGAGGTGGCTACAGAGCTCAATGTAACCCCCAGTGTCAACTGCAGTTTGTCGAGATAATTTCGAGACACTAGATTCATGTCAATAGGTTGACAGGCTTTTGCTGGAGCACCTGAGCCAAGGGCTCTTAATCTCCATATGTCAAGATGCCTTGGACAAGCTCGATCAAGATCCAGAATGACAAAAGAGGACCATTATTTGGCATTTTTGGTGCTGTGACAAAGTACTGCTTCAGGTTTAAAATTCTCACTTGAATTCTATACTGCCACCAGAACCCGAGTACCACCTTTTGCAGTAACATGAAAGCTTCTCTATAGAGAGCTGTGTGTCAGAAGATCAGTTGTTTGCGTTCCTCTCATTGCAATACAAAAGCAAGCGCATTTAGCATGGAACAGATTACACACGCAAGGCTTAAGATGAACAACGAGTGTTTTTTCCAGATTAATTGAGATTCAGTCTGGACTCTTATTTTCGTCGTACCGGTATCTGTAAAGAGCCCGCGACACGATATTATTCCCCCCTTCATTATGAAAAATGGTCATTATATTAATGGTGGCTGATGAGGTGTAATGAGATGGATAGGCATTATGTTAGGCCGAAGAACATTTCTTCATGTGTTTGATAAATGCTCCCTGACTGCTAAAAGGTACAGAGAAAGAAGTATGTTCTTCTTTTCAAGGGCACCGTAGATCCTGGGCTCTTCTTAATGAATAGGTAAGGTGACAGACCGTCCTCCTTCTGTCGGTTCTGTCCTTCCTCTAAAAGTGTCCTCTTTCCTGTCCTCCTTTTCAATATTTTAAAACTGATTTTTAATCTCTGTATTCAGAGATGAAGCGCCAAACTGTTATTCAAATGTTGTATCCAAGAAACTTTTAGTATATTCAAAAGTTAGATGACTCGCTCTACACCTGATATAGAGCGTATTTTACAACTATACCAGCTTCTCCGTTTATCTTTTTAAGTATAAACAAATGCTCAAAGACTCTTGAATCTTTTTTCAATTATGAATTATTTGAGATATTAATGCATTTTGCATATAATCAGGCATCTATTTTCCACAAAACGACTCAAAAGATTGAAGGTGAATATATATCAGCTACAGAAGTAAATCTTATTTTGAACGATTTTGTTCTTCAATATAAATCACGATTTGAAGAAAGATTTATTCATTCAGTAATAAAAAGAAAATTGTCAAAGTTAGAGGAATCAAATCCGGGCAAAATGGAAGAGTTGACCAAAGAAGTGCAGAAATGTTACCAAACATGTTTCCGATACATCGAAGAATAATCTGCAACAAATATGACGGGTAATAACAGATTTCAATGATGTTTTTTGACTTCATTGCAAGTAAATTGGTAGATATTGAATATTGTTCTGAGTATTTATCGAAAGAAATGCATGATATTAAAATAAATCACAATTGTCTGTTTGAAGTAATTAGAGGACTGAATGTATATTTAAATTCTGATAAATTAGAACAATGGCAAAATTAGCGTGTTGATATTCATAAGAGATGGATGAAAGTATTTCACCACTTCAAAAATAAAGACATTCATATGCAAATTTAGTTATTGTTGAATTTTCTTTGTGCTGCCCTGGAAGTAATATAGTAGTCGAAAGATTTTTTTCCTCTAGAAATGATTTTTGGACAAGTGAGAAATCAAGATTGAATGTTCATACACTAGCTGCAGCACCTACCGTAAAATTCAATAGAAAGGTTATTTCTTGCACCGAAATTTCCAATTGTTATCATCTTTAGACAATGATATATTGACCACAAATATTCATTCAATGGAAAAATACTCGATTACTTATATAATTAAAAGGGATGTAAGCATAACTAATGTACTTTTGTTTGAATTAATATAACATTTGATTTATTTACGCAGTAATTTTTTCCTCTTTCTTTTCATCGTGAAAAAATTTATCACTTTAGAATAGGCTTCAGCAGGTTGATAATTACCTGGAAAGAGAGAATATTCGCCGCATGGATTGGTCCCAAATATCTTTACTTTAACTCTATTGAAAATGTCTGAGATATTTTTAGAAGAACAATCGTAACTTGCTATCTCCTTCTAAGAGCTATTGGTTGATAAGATGTTGGCTTATTGTATACATCTTTGTTCATATATATATATATATATATATATATATAAGCTTTAATTCATTGCGCAAAATTGTAATTCTTCTGAGATGTTTTTACTATGTAACATTCAACTTCCTAATAGACCAAAAGGCAAGGTAAAATGCAAAAATAGCTGCTACAAAAGCTCAAGAACGGATTGGTTTCGTTTTATTAACGTCGCACTGGAAGCAACATGAGGGCTATTGACGATGGACCTCGTAATTTTGAACCTCGGTCAAGTGACGAGGATCACAGCTGAGTTGACTCTCTCCTCTCCTAACTTCAACACCACGCAAGAGGAAGCACTTTGGGCCCCTACAGATTTAACGTGCATTAGCCCCCTACACGTTGGGTCTTCAGTGGCCAAGGATCAAAACCGTGACACAACGAAAACCTCAGGCTGAATCTGAAACCATGACCACTAGGCTACCGCGGCCTCAAGAACAAATATTTAGCTAATTAAGTAGCTAATATATTATTAACCATTGCCGGAGCCAGCATACCTATTTTCTTGAAATCATACTCGTTTTTAAGTAATGGTTACAAAGTTTGTATTATTAATCTAAATCCCTACAGTTCATGTCATCACGTGAAGTCTTAAGGAAATTAATCGGAATGTTTGTTAAAATAAGGTGATGAATCAAACGAATACAAAAAAAAATCCTCGTTCAAAATAAATTTTTTAAACGTTTCAATTCGCCTAAAATAAAAGGCATGCAATGTCATTATAAAAGCGTTAAAAATTATTGCAAAATAAACTAAATTTTGAAGTGTGTGATTAACTATATTTTGCGAAAACAGAAAATATTTCATTATCTCCATAAGTTCTTACTTGTTTAAAACGAATTTTATGAATATTAATCTTCTAAAGTTTTACGGACACTTTATATGAAAGGATTAATGACTCAAACATATAAAGACGTTTTTATAAATAAATGTCCCATTTTGACGATAGATGTATTTCAACATATGTAATATTTTGAAGTCGTTTTTTTTTTCTTCTTACAAACGAATTTAAAATTACTTTAAATTTCATCCAAATTGATATATTCCTAATTTTGAGAGCTTCTTAAGGAATATTCGTTTGGAAGATAAGTTAGAGTTTTAATTAAGGAGAGTATTTTAATGAAGAAAAGCATCGCTCAAGTTGAGTGTTTGAAAACTGGAATTAATTTGTTTACTTTGAGGGGGTAAAACAGAATTTTTAAGTGAAAGTATGTCGCAAGTATAATTCGATAAGTTTCACTCGTCGTCTTAAACGTAGCATGAGCTTTAAATTTTGATTATGTAGCTATGAAATAATTATTAGCCGTATTAATGAAGTAGTTATTATAACATATTTGAAATATGCACATATCCAGCAAGTAAAATTTACGAACATCAATAAGCTATGTTATTTGTCCGTTGTAATTATGGAGTCAGTAACTACATTTTCACTTCTCTTGATTTTTACTTCTTCGGTGAATTACAAATGGTATTTGGTATAGTTAGGTAGAATAGGTCGCTTTTTCAACATCAGTGAAATGTTAAAAATGGTTTTTTTTTCCCGATCCACTTATTGATTGTCATGTGTGTGATACATTTCTGTTTTATCTTACTAGAAAAAAGTACCTAAAGGGTCAATAAATGAAGTTTATTCGAGGAGAAACTTCAGAAGCAGAGATCGTTTCAGAATAAGAGAAGACTTCAGATTTTAAAGATCTGTAACAAAAAAGAACATAAAAAATCGCCTTGAAATTTGGAGCATAAAAGGAAAGAGAAAATAGAAGGTATTTGATACGTTAGGAAATACGACAAAAGTCATCAAAAGCAATGGAGAGAACAAAAACTTTATCTACATAATAATAATCCTAAAATGGAAGGTAATAACCTTTTTCCAGATTAGTAACAAGTTGTAACAATAATGATATTGGGCATTGACTCGAAAAAATTCATCTTGAAGACAATTAGGGCCAATTTTGATTTTATTGATTTATTTGAAACACACATGTAAAGTTTGGCTGTGAAATAACGAAACCGTCGCAGTAAAAATCTTATTTTAACGTCATACACATTTTCTTTTTATCACATCCAATATACACCTCTTCTCTATCCCTACAACGTTCCATGCGAATCTTCCATTGTTCAAAACAGTGCTGGAAGTCCATTTCTATCAGCTCATTCAGGGCGTTTGTCGTTTCTTTTTTCTTTTTTACAGCTTCAATGTATTCAAATCTGATTCCTTTTAATGCAGATTTCACCTTAGGAAACAGTTAGGAATTGCATGGCACAAGATCTTGAGAATAAGGCTGTTGGTCTAGCATTGGGAGGCTGCACTTGGCTAGAAACCACTTGACAGACAATGTGAAATGAGCCGGCCCACTGTCTTGGTGGAAAAATTTGTCGTGTGGATTCTTTGTCAATTCCTATGGTCTCTGTAATCACAAGAATACTTAACCAACGGTCAGATCAAATCATATTACCTATTTGTTCGATATAGCCGACCGTTTTTTATGTGGAAGGGCAACACGGGCGTGAATCCTCTTCAATGTCTTCTCGGCTACTTTGAGAACGCTTAAACTATTCATAAATACATGCATGCGATAAACATTAAATGCCATACACTTCTTTCAATATTTCCTAAGCAAACATCTCCTGCTACTTGAAATTTTTTACAATAGGTGGGAAATCAAAATTAATGTCAACAAACAGATGTTGGTCTTTTCACCAAGAAAAAGAGTTATTTTTCCTCCACCAATGTCTTACAATACTCAAATTCCATGGAATAAATCATCTAAATGTCCTGAAATTATTTTCGACAAACACCTAATTTAGATAGAGCTCATTCTAAATTCCGCTGTCTTTCACAAAATGTTTATCCTTTCATTAAACGAAACTCAAAAGTGAACCTCAACAATAAACTACTTATCTACACAGTCATTATGTGACCCGTGATAAGCTATGCTTGTCCGGTTTGGGCATACTGCGCCAAAACTAATCTTCAAGTTCTAATAAACTCTCAGAACTCAATAATTAGAGTGATTGCAAAAACAACGAGATATATGAAAAACTCTAAAACTCTCAAGGCTTTAAAAGTTCCTACTTTCAAAAAACATTTTCAAAATCTCCCCAAAAACTTCTTTAACATTTATGATGTCATTATTAGAAATCTTGAGAATTACACCATTACACCCTCAACAAAAAGACCCAGACAAATTTTCTCAGATTCTCATAATCCCCCTTACTTAATATTTTTCTTATTTAAAATTTTCAATATCAACTCTTTCAAATCTCATCGACCTTACATTTTTCACAAATTCACGGGACACGATCCCTCAACCTAACTTATACTCAAATTAGATCCATCTCACATTGCCATTAGTAGTCACAGAGAACCATCTCTAGCAGCCAATGAAAATTTAGCTTATTATCACTTTCTACCAGCTCCAAAATACATCTTCAAACAAACGTTTTCAACTAGAGGAACTTCACCCAATCAGAGATCAGCATTTCTCCGTACTTCCAGGATCAACCAATAGGAACTTTTCGACTCGGAACTAGCCTCGCAGAAGATAAAAATCTATCTCCTCACAAAGATTTATCACAGGTATTCATATTCGGGCAAGAAGAGCGCTCCGTGTCCTTGAGTTCAATGGTCCCCATTGAATTCAATGGTAACAGTGGTGATATTTCTTAGTGATTTGGTGTTTCATCGTTGGTAATAGAGAAGTACTAAACAGAGACAAACCTCAACAGAGAAGATTAACGCTTTCAGAGAGAAGTACCAAAATTTTTATCAACTATCATAACTCTTTTCGACCCTTGTCTTCATTAAAATAAACAACTTAATAAAATTAAGCTTTATTAAACTATATATGAAAAAAAAATTAAAAAGTTTCAGTTTGTCAAGAATGAATTAATAGTTTCTGTTCCTTAGCCTTAAGCGTACATGGATGTTTAATTTATCAATAGCAAAAAAAGCTATTATTATTAGTTTTAGCATTCTCTACAATTTTATAAAATGATGTATGCTCAAAAATAGTTTAAATAAAAATGAACGACAGTATTTCCTTTACTTAAAGAAGTGTATCTCTACTGAGCCAATTATGGATGTCAATAAATAATATGCTTTAGAAACAGAAGTTCTATTCGTATTTCTAATCATGTTTATTCCAAAAAAATGTACATACCTTATACTACATTCAAACCCTTCTGTATTTTTTCCGAAATAATAAAAAGAAACACTGACACAAAATTCTTTCTCGAAATTTTTCATAGCAGTAAAGACGGACCGGTGAAATAAATATTATGTAAAAAAGGACACAGCTTCTTATTTTCATTAAAAACTCCTATTTAAAATATTATTGGGTTTTATGTATTTTTCATTCATTTTTAGTTATACAGAACATCATCTAAAAAGAAATAATAACATTGTTTTCTTAACCTTTTCTCCATATATCTGTTCAGTGCTTTCTTTTCCATTAATATTTATTTTTACATCCTGACATTTAAGAAAGTAGCATATCCTATATTTAATTCATAGTCGTTTTTATTGCTATACACCACATTATATTATTTGATTTTAATTCAGTTCTTACTCAATATTTATATTGATTTCTTTTTTTTCGTAATGAGTAATTCATGTAAAGTTTTAAAAAAAATCTAGTACATTACTCAGCTGTAGCAAACAATGATTGCAGTGCTTTAAAATATTATTTTTTAAATCTTGTTTAGTAATTATAGCTTTATAAAAAAGTATCTTGTTGACTCTTGTGCTTCATAGGAGCATTGTCACATCCTCCATACGATGATTAAGCTTAGAACTAAGGATCCCTTTATGATTGGGAGGAGGGAATTAATCGTCAATATTTAACCCTTTCGGGACGGCACGCCTTGGCATAGGACGCTCCCTGGGGATGGAAGGGAATCGAAAAGAACTGTCTCACGGGACGAGGGTTTTGTGTCACAAAGCCTAATTTTAGGAAAAAAAATCATATACAAATTTTTTTTCCGTCATAACGTTATAATTTTTGGTAAAATTTTAGATTCTTACTTAAGTTGTTGTATATTTTAAAATTAGCATTTTTAATAATCATTTTCCTTTAATTTACAGAAAAATGTATATAAATAAGTAATACTTTTAGAAATAATTTTCAGAAGTACTATTGAAATTATTCCGAAGTTCTGTTGACAAAATACATAAATAAACTTGAAAATTATTTTAAAAAAATATACAATAAAGCCTATTTACATGAAGTAACAAAACTTAATGTGAAAACCGTGCGTGGTAATTCTCGAAGCGTGGAGAAACGCATAGTCCTGATTTGTCCGTCTCTGACAAAATGTCAGCATCAGAATCACTAGAAATTGCATTGTTTGAACTACTGCATTGTTTTCCGTTATACAAGTATACAAGTTTAGTTGTTACGTATATTTTTTTTTTTAATTTCCTCAAAATGTGGATGAAACTTTTAAAATTTACTTACCTTACTTCTTGAAGTTAATTTTTGAATTGCTTGATTTTTATTTATTTATTTATTTATTTTTGTATTCGCCAGAAAATAAACTCTTCCGAGAATAAAAGTTTTTAAGAAAAACATAATTTTTAAGGTTAGTTCTAAAAGTGTCTGCTTAAAATGGATACTATTTATGGTCGTTAACTTAGACTTTCAAATACATGATAGAAATTTTGAATTATAAAATAATATTTATGTAATTGTAATTCAATGGATGAAAAAAATGAACTAAATTGAATAAGTAATTGGATAAATTACTACATTTTTAATATTGGTTAATAAAATAGCAAAATAGATAAAACAATATAACAGAATATCATGAAAAAATAGAGCGTTGTGAAAGAAAAAATTATAGACTTCCTGAAAATTAGTATCTACAAAAATCACCATGGGAAAGTTGTTTTTTGGGCTATTCATGGTTTTCTCATAAAAAAAACTTGGAAACATCTTACAATTTGAATTGCATGCAATTCCAACTTCTTTCAAACCGAATAAAACGTGGTTACGCAAATTAGAAGAAGAAAAAAAGGGTAATGAATTGAATTAAGGATAGTGATATATAAGGAAAATGTGATTAAAAGGAATAAGGGGAATAGATGATAACGAGAAGCCGATAGATATTTAGTTAATTTGTATGCATTGTTGTAAATGATAGTTTGTATTTAAAATTGGTTAAAAGTGGCTCCTGGTCAGAGGAAAGAGCAACAACGAACTCGCTGTTATTCGAAAAGTGTCTTACTCGATGCGAGTGAGTTGGTAAGCTAAGACTTCATTCTTTAAATTTATGCTAGGATACACACACGCACATATATATATATATATATGTGCGTGTGTGCGTTTTCTGGTAAATTTCCAATCTTTGGCAAATGTCGACATATTGATGTTGAAAGTTGAATAAAAATATTTTTGTTACGTTAAATCGAAAATGTAATTCTTAAAATCATGCTGTATTATTAAAGCGTGTTGCTATATTTGTCAAAAAAAGGGAAAAGCTAAGTAGGTTGGTTGGTATTATTCACGTTGCACTGGTAGCAGCAAGAGGGTTATTGACGATGGACCTAGTAATTTTGAACCTTGGTCAAATGACCTAAATTGACACTTCCTTCTCCTAACTTTCACACCACGGCATTGTGAGGACTTTCGGCTTCGAAAGATAGAATATGCATCAATCATGGGTACATGGCGGTATTTTAGTGGTACCAAGGCTCGAACCCAAGGTTCAACTAAAACCGACGTCCGTGAGCCCGCGACCATGACCACTAGGCTACCGCGATCACGAAAATTTAAGTAACTGAACTTGGAAACAGTTGAAGCAATAATGAATAGTAAACTGTATGTATTTTGTGCATCAAATATAAAATATTTGATGCACAAAAAGATATGTGTAAACGCTACATGTTTTGAGATATCTCTTCTCCTCTCCACCAAATAACCTCAATAAACCAAAGAAAAATTAAAATGAGATGTAAGGAATAGAATTATTACTATCCCTTTGCTGAAATATATATTTTTTTTCAAACTAAAAATACAATTTTAACAATTATTAAAATAGCGTATTAACCGAAAAAAAAATTGACAAAGTAAAATTGGGTTTTGCGTTATCATAAATTTTAATAGCATTAATTTAGACTTTATGTTAACCCCAGTTCACAATTCATTTTTAACCGTCAGTAAAACTTTTACTTGCTTCGAGCGATTTTAACATGAAATGAGAGGGAGTAAAAATGTTGAACATTGACTATAACAAATAATTTAATTGTATTTGAGTAAAATGAAACATTGCTGAGTTGAAAAAATAATAACACGTGTATGCATCATTAAATATTTAAATAGCTTTATTTTGAAGGAAAGGTTTAAATTTTGGATTTCAAATTTTCTGGAAAGCTGTAAACATTTACATTTCGGGAATATTTTTGAAAAAGAAAAGGTAGATTTGCATTTGAGCCATTGAGATTTCAGATAAAACTGTTCAAATATTCCTTATATCTTAACCTACAGTTTCATCGGAAGATCATAGTATTTTATAAAGTTTTCTGCATACTTTCTCACATCATTGTTCCATAGGATAATATTAAAATGCGAGGCAATTACGATTCGATATATATATATATATATATATATATATATATATGCGTGTGCGTGCGTGCATGTGCTTAACATATAAAAATAAGAACCTGATACCTGATAACTATTTAATTAAGTGAAAAAGGAAGATATATTTCTTTTTTTCTCACATATTGTTTCCATATCCGAGAACTTTGGAACAGTAAAAGTTATAGGAGTTAATGTATACGGAACTAATATTAGGTTCATGTAGATTATACATGTATTGCTTAAAGCACTGTTTTCATAAATATAAGTATTGTTATTATTATTTATAAGTAAATGAATAATTTTACAAACATTTCTTGCATCAACTTAGAAGAAAAGTCATTGCATCATCGTTTTCATTCCCATTACATCAAACGTTAACACGAAACATCACGAAATAATGCTTTTAAATAATTTAAAGATAAAATTTAAAAAGTTTCACCTCTCTGAAATAAATCCCAACGGATTTTCATTAAAGGTTCTTTTTAGAATAAAAGTAAAAAAACACAATGACTTTTGCGATAGCTAACAATGCAAGCTCAGATAGTTTTACCGGCTATTGGATAAGTCTAACTGATTCCTTAATTGCAACTCTAAGGAAGAGAATTTATTTTCTTATATGAAAGGAAGGAAAACAAACGTCTCAAGAGCAAAGTAAATTGCGGCCATTAGCTCTATCTTCGGTAAGAATAAAATGGTAAAGAATTTGTAATTAGGAAAAAGCACTACGAAGAATTTTCAAGAGATGCTTTGTTACCAACGATAGGATTTAAAGAGTGTGAAAATTAATTACTTTTCAAATTAACACTTTTATACAAACAAAAAAATATTTGTACAATTTTATTACATATTTTAAATTATGTTAAATCTTTTGCAGCAGAAGTCGTGTACTATTCATGTATCAGCAGAAATTGTGAGCTATTAGATAAAATAGAAAATAATTTATTACCGTTTTGTAATCCAAAAATATCAATTATTCTTTACTTTTGTCAAATTTCTTATGACGCTGATTATTAAATAATCACTGTTATTTGATAAAGAATAGAAATCCTAATTGCATTTTAATGGACATCGCAACAAAATGAAAGGGAAAAAAAGTTTTTAGATTTCAATGCACAAATATGAAGAAATTTACAAAGATATGCATATATATATATATATATATATATATATATATATATATATATATATATATATATATATATATATATATATATATATATATATATATATATATTCATTGCCATAAAAATTTGCGAATCAAGAATTAAAATGAGGATTGTTACAAAACTTGGCATGAAGGTACGTGTGAGACAGATATGTAAATAATTAGAAATGCAGATTGATTGCGAATTACGTAATGCCGCCAGAAGGTGTTGAACTTCGTTCTCCTTGGGTTATAAAACAGGCAAGCAGAGCTTATTTGTGTGTATTGAATCTGTTACAGAGGCACACGTTTTAACTAGAGGTGCCTTTACACTGCCATCAGAGACAATATGAGCTGCTGTCGTATTTCGAGAGGGGAAGAATCTTAGGGATGATCAGCTCAGTGAGTAGTTCGCCACATAGGTCATTCTGACTTTATTGTGAGGAGGTGTTAGAGCCAGTGGACAAGAGAGAGGTCTGCTCTCATAGAAACCAGGATCAGGATGCCCTCGACATACCAATAATCGAGAAGACCATCACATCAAACGACACACACGCATAGAGCCAACTGTCTCATTGTCCACCATCCATACACAGACAATATCTTCACTACAGGCCTCTGTGTCAAAACTTACCTTTACCATCGCAAGGCACCTTGATGAAGGGAAGTTGCTATCATGATACTCATTACGTGTACTGCCATTGACATCCACTCACCTTCACCTCCGTTTGAAGTGGTGTCTCTCTCGAATGGATTGGACTACAACCGAATGGAATCAGATCGTCTTTTAACCACGAATCCAGATTAATTTTGGGCAGTAATGACAATAGTGTATGTGTATGGATGCCCGTGATGAAAGTCTTAATCCTACCTTCGTTGTATAGCGGCACACCTCTCCCACAACTGGTGGGATAGTATGGGGTGCTATCGCAAACGACACACGGTCTTCCCTAATAATGATTTACGGTAGCATGATGGCTCAGAGATACGGTCGTGATATTCTTTAGCCACATGTATTTCCACTTATAACAGTGCTTCCATGAACCATTTTTCAATAAGACAATGCTCGCCTACACACATTAAAAATTTCACAGGACTATCTCCATTACATTCCCACCCTTATCTGGCCTGCTCTATCTCCAGGTTTGTCACGGATCGATCATATCTGAGAACATTTAGGACAGCAAGTTGGACCGCCTATGAGTTTGGTCGAACTAAAGGCGAGTTTACAGCAACTGTGGAACGAGATGTCGCAGGACATCATACGGGACTTGCATGCTTCAATGCTCGACCTTATCACATCATACATTTCTGCTAGAGGTAGCCCAACAGAGTACTAAAACCACCACTAATTTGCAATTTTTCTTACAATAAATGAACATTTTGCTTTGATTTCATTAATCACTTACTTAAATCAACCTGTACTTACTAGATAAAATTTCGTTTTATTCTGACTACTATTTATTCGTGTGCAAAGTTCTATGGCAATGAGTCTATATATAAAGATTCAGCTGAGACTGCGACAGTAAAAAAGAGCATTTATCTGAATAACGAGACATCCACCGAATACAGACTAGTGTTCTAAAAATGAAGCAATATTGGTTATTATATGAATACAGAAGGAGATTGTTGGCGGGAAATATGATACAACTGTGTAAAATAGTTATTAAATAAGAAAACAATGTGCGAAAGTACGATAATAATCACTTTAATCAACAAAAAGGCACATTCACACAAATAGTTTGAATAAAAAAATGAGCATAAATGAATTTCACAGTTTATAGAGAAAAACCAATGAAATAAAAAGAGGATGCTGAGATTTTAATAAAGTTTGTGATCACCATGACAGACAAGCGAGCTGCTCAACGATTTTCAATATTTGCTTACTTGTTGATGACACAAAGGTGAATTTAATATTATTTTTATACTATTTTTATGATAAGTTTGCTAGTAAAATATTTGAAAAACAAAAAGAAATGCTGAACCAAAAAAATATTAAATTAAAAATTAAACCTGACAAATCATAAAGCAATTTCTGGCTGAGGACCGATTATGTGGTGTTATACACACACACACGTATATGAATACAGAAGGAGATAGCGTAGTGTATGCAAAATGTTTCAAATATACCTTTGAACCTAGATCCTCCTTTTTCTAACAAATAATTATTTTCTCATGGCAAGCAATTATTTCATTTCATGAATAAAAATAACAGTATTCGTAACTCAAGCAGATGGGTTTAAGTAATAAACTATCTAGAAAGTTGGAGTTAGTTTCTCTTAATTACCGTCTATCAAACAGAAATCTTAATGCAAATTTTAAAGAATAAATGTTGATAACCACGAATTCTTTTCTGCTTACTAAATGCCCTAATGTTTATATTAGTTGAGTGAGTATTGCGTTTAATGGAAATGTCATTTATTTACATAAAAGTAGCAGTTTTTC
>BMAW01086947.1:46049-66281 GCA_019974015.1 Nephila pilipes
TGTGTGTGTGTGTGTGTGTGTGTGTATGTATAATATCTTTTATAAAGATAATCTCATTTCGCTTTTACTTATTTTAGTAGAGAACTGTATAACACTATTCCTAAACATACAGTGGTTCTAAAAATTTATGAGTTTTAAAATTAATGAAACATATAAAAATGTGAGTAGTAATAAATATTTTTCAGTATTATGTATTTAAGAAACTGAAGTTTTTTTTTTATCTGATTAATGACTGAACTTTATTTATTAGTGATGGCACTATTAAATAAGCTTAGCAATCCCGCAGTGCCATAGATTTCAATTCTCTCGTCTACCGACCATTTTGATTTCTTGAACGTAATGTTAATCCTATGGGATTTCTACTACCATCCTCAAATCTTTGCTTTATCATCTATTTGAACGAAACAAATGCATCCAAAAGAGTAAAAAAATAATAATAGTTTGCACGGAATTATATTTTTCGTCCAAATTTTAAAAATATTCTTACGCCTATTTTAATTATTCGTTTGTAAGTTTTCCGTTCTATAAAAATATTCTAAATATTTTTTGAAAATCAGAGGAAAAATATAAACCCACAGAAATCTTCATTATTTTTTGCTCATTCGAATGTACTTTCTTGCATTGAAATAGACAGATAGTAGAAATTTGAGGATTGTTGTATAGTAATCCCATAGGATTAACATTACGTTCACGAAATCAAAATGGTCCACAAATGGGAGTCTTAAAAGAGGATGTATAAAAAAATAACATTAGTGTAATTTTAGTTAATAGTATTTCAGAAAAATCCCTTAAAAAGTTGTTTATATCTCATCCGGCCTTGTATGATGCTTGTTTATATCTAAGTTGAAATGAATTATTTTATTTTCAACTTAATTAAAAATTAGTATTAAGCTTATACCCGGCTGCTACAACACAAGAATGAAATAATGGATTAAATTATTTCTTAGTAATCGTTCTTGCACCCTGCAAAAAGGGAACATAATTTGATTAATATTTATAGTAGAGCTTCTAAAGAGGGAAAATGACGGTATTGGGGTGCGTTATTAGATTATGTAAATTATTAGGATGAGTATTGTTAGCAGAGAAATGCTTAATTTATTACTTAAATAACGTTTTTTCATAACGTTGACAATCTGCTGGCGCTTAGATTGCGAATCGCTCTTTTTTATTACTTAAACATTAAATATATTTTATTTATACAGAGTTAGATGTAATTTTTTTCGTTGTAAATCTGGTGCTGTACAATTTAATTTTATTAAGTAGAAAAGAATAATTAATTAACAAAGAATAATTTCAAAGTTTATAATTCTAGATAGTTTCATTAAATCTTATAAGGAAATTATTATTCTAGAATGTTTTATATAAAAATAAATTGTTAATTATTATTTATTTTTATATGCATAAATATTTTTTGGGGGAAGTAGAAATTATTATTTCCTACTTCACTACTACAAAAAAATTCGTAGATTGTTTCCCTTGATGAAATAAAAAGTTAGTAAATAATAAATAGGAAATTCAGTAAAAGGCTTTTAAAATATTTGATCATTTTGAAATATTTCAATAACAATTTACATTCTATTAAAGCAAGAGACTTAAAAAAAATCATTTTCTCACTGATATTTTTTTGCTTTTAAATATAATTAAGCTTTATGTTTAATCAAGTAAATTTTACGTTTATTCTAAGACCTTTGAAAATTGAAAAATAATTCGCTAACTGTGATCCGAATACTTTCGGATATATCTACATCATGAAATCGCCACTGTAGCCTGCTAGTCATGGTAGCCCGGTTATTCTCATCGAGCAGTGAATTCAAGCCTTAATGCTACAAAATACTCACCTTGACCTATCAGCCTTGGCTGATACATGTTAGACCTGTCGAGTCTCAAAGACCTCCCGTTGGTGTGGTGTTGAAGTTAGAAGAAGGGGGTGCTAGATCAAGTGTCGTCTTCGTCATTTGAGTAAGGCTCAAAATTATGAGGTCCATCGCCAATAGCCCTCTCGTTACTTCCAGTGCGATACCAATAAAAGCCAACCAACCAATCTGCATGATATAAGACTTAACAAATTTATTATTTATTTTAAAATAACAATAATAATTTCACTTTAATCCTGTTCATAGAACGAATGTTAAATAATTAGATAATATTATTATCTCAGAACCTTAAATAAAAACTGTAAGTACATAAGATTAAACAAGATTGTAAAATCATTCCAAAAATTTTCTAATGAAATTTGCTTTCATATTATTTTGCTCATAAATTAATTTCCATGACCCATGAAAATTAACAGACTCAGTTTTGGAAAGTTGATCTAAGTAGACTCTGAGAAGTAGATATATGTAATTATTTGGTAATATATGTTATTTGTAATACATTTGTAAGATAACTTTTATAAGAACAATGCATTGAAAATATTTTTGTTGCTTTTTTAAGAAAGTAATATTGAATTAGAATAAGATTGCAAACGCTGTTAGGTTTAAAAACATGTTTTTGAAAAACTGATCTTTTGGAATGTTTTTATTGCAGACGATGAAATTTTAGCTAGCGTCATGAACAGATACAGCATCTTACATTCACCAGTTCTAATTCAGAGCTCTAGAGAATTAAACCACAAGTTTATAGAACTGAAAAATAATATTACTCTCTTGGAATTAAATTACAAGTTCTTACAGTTCAAAGATTAATGAAAATCAATGTATTTTCTGTTAATTTTGAGAGAGGAAGGTTTATTAATGTTATATTTCTTAGTGTTGAACATATCAGAAGTATTTACATTTTTTGTCCATGGACCATTTCTCCAATAAGATGATGTTCATAGGTCCTATTTATTGTATGAATTTCTCAAATGTACTTCCCTTTTACCACAACTCTTTTCTGCAGCAGATATATTAGATACAGGAATGAAAATGGCGAAGGAATCAACATGCTTATTCAAATACAATTATTTTAATAAATTGTAATGCATTAATGTATTTGATTTTTTTCTCCTGACACATTAACACTAGAGAGACGGCTGCAGTCATTTTGATGGTTTCGCAATTTGTGTTACGTGCTACATTTTTAATTTTGTTTCCAGGTTTTTGAAATTTTATGACGTATATTAATTTTATGTAAAATATGGACACACATGTACAAAATTTTATTCTGCAGTAAAGAGGGGAAGAAAATTTGTTGCATAACTAATAAGACGGAAAGCCATCATTTTGACGGTAGAATGGAAGGCTATTTGAAACCGATAATGCAATTCATAAAAGCAGAATAAAACCGAAATATGTAAAAAATAATAAATATTTGGTTGTATAAAAAGTAACTATCTGAACTAAAAGAAGAATCCTTATCTCCTACTCTCTCTCTCTCATATACCTTTCCCACCCCTCTTGCAAACATAGAAATGAAGAAAGATCTTAGTAATTAAGAAATTGTTCAACTCTAACGTGAATTAGACGAACATGAACCAGAAGAAGAAATATCTGAGGAGAAAGACGAATTTTTTTCCACAGAAAATTGAAACATCTGACGCTGATTCTGAATGTGATGACGAAGCACAAAAACAAGCTTCGGTAACCAAATATAAATCCACAAATCTGCCTCTGAAACTGAACAATAAAGAAAGGAGATTGAAAACAATGTTACATTACTGGATGCTGCTGGTGCGGGATCTTCATCAAGTAATGAAGTTGCATGCGATGACATAATGTAGACAAGAATGCCAACCAATAGTGAACGCTTTCAAAGCCAAAATGTACATCGGGCCTTGGTGGAGTGTCTTTCTATGCTAAGAAACAAGTAGAAAACGGAAGAATACCTAGCGCTTTTTAGCTATTGGTCTTTCTTTTATCTTATTAGCTATAACTCTATGAAAAATATAATACTGGAACATACTGAAACAGAATCTCGTAGGCAACTCCAAAATGAAAACTGGTCGATATCAGTGGAAGAGAGTTAGATGCCTTTTTAACTCTTTTGTACACCCGTAGAGTATATTGCTTCAAATGAGTTTCTGTCAATAATTTTTATAATCAGACATGAGGGCCTACTTTTTTTTACTATGCCACAGGAAAGTTTCAAGGAATTATTGAAGTTTATGAGATTTGAAAAAAATCTGCAAGAGATCTCAAACCAAAACCATACATTTGCTCTAATATCCTCTGTTTTGAATATATTCTTTGAAAACTCGATTTCTTGCTACAAACCTAAAGAAAATATAACAGTTGATGAGCAGTAATTTCCGTTCAAAACTAGAGAGTTGCCTATTCTTACAATACATACCAAGATAGCCTGATCAATTTGGTAGTAAATTTTGGATTGTAGCAGATGTAGAGTCAAAATACATGCTAATTTAGGAAAAGATTATACCAGATCATGATCTTTCAGACTATGTCGTTTTACGTTTGATGGAACCTTTCTTGGGCAAAGGCAGGAACATCACTGTAGATTACTTTTTTTTACTTCCGTTACTCTTGCTGAGAAATTGAAGAAAAAAAATGACTAGCAATGTCAGCACAATGAAGCAATCAAAGCAGGGAATTCCAAACATTTCAAAATAGTCAAAGCCTCCTCTTTATTCTGCATCATCTTATAAACACAATGACTCCACATTGACTGTATATCAATATAAGAACAATAATGTTTTGGTTGTAAGCAATCTACACCAAAATGATAGCATAACATAATTGATAATGCAAAGAAAGTGCCTGAAATTGTAGCATTTTATAATTCTACAAAATATGGTGTAGACATTCTTGACCAAATGACGAGTAACTATTTAGTAAAAGAAGGAAGTCGAAGATGGTCAATGCATGTTTTTAACAATATTTTGGACTTAGCTTAAATAAACGCATGGATTGTGAACAAAGAAGCTACATGAAGTAAAATACCTAGAAGAGATTTTTTGCTTCAACTTTCCAAAGAACTTCGATAAAATCGTGATATAGTCAAAGCCACCTTACACACTATTTCTCAAATTTCTAATCAGATATCGAACTAAAAAAATCGCGCACAATGCCAAATTTGGGCAATGTAATAAAAATAGGATGGCATATACAAATTGAAAATGTAATGGGTATGAGTTTGGTAAATGTAATGTAACTGTAAAAAGTATTATTTGTGTTGAGTGTAACTGATAATTATGATATCCAGTTATTTAGTCATTTACTAGAGATACAAAATGGTCATTGCATCCTTTATATTATTAGTTCAACTATACCGAATATAATATCCCCCCCCATTTCAAAGTAAATTCTATTTACTGCCTTGCTTGCTTTTTGAAAAAAAAAATTAATTTAGTAAGATTCTGTTTTATATGCAAATAATTTCTTCATCAGAATGCATGTCACTTTTAGCTTTCAGATAATTCCATGTAAGATTTTACTTTAATTAATATGTCAACATTAGAATTTAATTGTAGTGTGTTATTCGTTAAGGATACTTCGCCGTTATCATCATACCATTCAATTCGATGTCGAATGGCTCATTTTGGCATGCTTCTTTCCACGGTACTAAACTTTCCAGCAGCTACTACTTCCAATATGTTTGAAACTTCTTGTCGTTTTTCTTTCCAAATAGGAAAACAAAAAATAACAGTTTCAAGGGAAAACAGTAGCTATGTTTATTGCCTCTCGAATTAGAAAAATGCAAAACAGAAATGTTTGGACATTACACAAAAGAAAATATTTGACACAAACAGCAGGTGCAAATTTTAAAATCGCACTCGTCACAGCGGAGAACTCTATTTTTGTTCTTTCGAACCCATGCGACACCGCATGAATTCTATTAAGAATCCAAATACTGACGCGCAGTGCTTGTGGTGTTAATTCCACCATTTTGTTGCATCGTTAATTCCGCCATTTTGTTGCATCTCACAAGCAGTTAACCGATGGTGTATGAGCATTGGATGTGAGATGTCTAAAAATGTATCTGCCGCCAAACGAAAAGAGTTGAATTAAACTGCCGATGCATGGTTCAAAAAAAAATCGCCAAGAAAAAAAAAAGAGCTTTAAGTGGTAGAGTTGGAACAGAAGATCACGGACGTCCTTGAAATCTTTCATTTTCGAAAGCACTTAGGTCCTGATAAGAATAAGCTATCGCTCGAACGTTTTAGTTTTTCTAGAATGATTTACCTATTTTTAAATTGTCGATAATATACAAAAAATATATTATAAATGTGTGCAGTTACTCTATGTACACAATTTATAATTACAAAAGTATCACTATCTAAAATCAGTCGAAACAATTATATATTAAACTCAATTTCCTGCACGAAAATTCTACATATAAAAATTTCAAAATACAAAAATACATATTAAAACTTTTTCATTATTTTCTTGCTGAAAAGAGCTATGAATGTTTTTTTCCCCGATATATGGAAATTTTGTTCTATATACAGAAACTGTTTTATAGAGAAAAATCAAGGTTCTCTTCTGAAAAATGTTCCATTTACAGAGATTTTCCGTACACAGAGGTATGAAATGTAGAGGCTTAGCAGAATATCTTACCTATTTTTATGTTCTTCTACTGTCATTGAGCAGTTGGATTCGACTCTTTTAAACAAAATATATAATACAATTGAAATAATTTTTCACTTAGAGAAAAATGGCACTAGATTTGAATCTCAAAAGTGAAACTAATTACATTGAAAATTACTAAGTTATTTTAGAAAAAATTATTATTCATGTTATTTTGGGCTTTATGTAACCTGATATCCAAGTTAACGAGCAACTCAAAAGATTTCGGAACGCAGGAATATTATTTTTGATTATGAAACAAAAATATAAAAAAAATCATAACATTCTACTTTGATTAATATATCGGCTTTGAGTCTCATGGGATAAAGTACTGAACATTAACTAAAATAATGATGTTGGCAGCTGATAAGGAGCACATTGGTTTTTTTTTTAATGCAACTCAATCAAGATAATATAAGCTTCATGGGCTTCATTTCTGATTTCAAAATTAATCAGTTAGCTGCAGCGGATATTTTTCAATTCTGTATTTATATCTCATCGACATAAAACAATTTTCTTACAAACTCTCAACGCGAATATATTCATTTTTCTTAAATCTGAGACTTCGAACATTACCCGAGTTCTTAAAATAACCCAGAAAGAATGTCGAATAAGAAATGAATAAGGATCAAACAAATAAAGTAATTAACTCAGCAATATGCGAGGCGAATTCATTTTACAGACTTTTTTAATGTTTGTAACAGTTTGGCCAATATTTCTGAATTAAACCAGCATAACAGTCTGAAGCATTTTAAAATTTTAAATATGTTATACTCAATTCTTTTGCTATTCTTCAATGTTGGGATTTTTAATTTATCTTCCTCATTATGGTGATTTTGGTTATTGTCAAATTACTTTTTTCTTTCAATTTACTCTTTCTTCTGAATTTTTTTAGTATATAATGTTTTTCTTTCATAGTTAAATTTGTATTTTATTTTTATTCATTTTTCTTTGTTTACAATGCATTATCTATATATTTGCATGGGTTGACATATATTTTTTACTCAATAGTACAGTAATGATTTCTTACGTATTATTTTATTTTTTAATTATCGAGATTACATTCTAACTTGTTTTTGATTAAAGAATGGTTGTTTAATTACACATAAATATCAAATTATATATATATATATATATATATATATATATATACGTGTGTGTAATATAATTTTAATGAATATTATTCTTCCTTAGTAACAACATCTTTTAAGACTAATCTTATCGTTTGTTTTTATCATACGATCTGAACAAAACAGTATGTACTTTAATATCTTATTGTTTGTTTTAATTTTAGTATTTAATTCAGTAATTTTTTTTCGTTTTCAAAAGTATAATCGTTTGTTTGTAGAATATATAATATTTGATTAAATGAATCGCTTTGAAACTATAACTGTTTTCGTAACTGATCTGAAAAAAAGGTAATAGGTAAATATTATAACTCTACTGTTCTAATTTTGTCTTGGAGTTTGAAGAATGTAATAAGTTACAGTTTTTTTGTAAAAGATTGTTTCTTTATTATCGTGCTTATGAAAATGAATAAAAACGCAACTTACAAAGATTCTTTTTTGTTCCTTTTGTGTGGTTAATAATGTTGCTAGTTAAGAATCTGAAGTTTTTAAAATTCACTTTTGTCAATAGAGTCTGTCCCCGTTTATATGCGGTAATCGAAGTCCATATTTACACAATCAAGGGGTAAGTGAATTGTGAGTAACTGTATGAATATAAATTGAGTGGTAATTTCCAATATCGATATGGAGTTTTCCGTTAAATTAAAAGAGTAACTAATTAATTCCAAAAAAAAAAAAAATAGAACATCCGACCACATTAGAAACTCGAATTTCGGAGAAATTATCGTATTCTTTTCATTTATCCATAAAATATTTGAAATTTTCTCTTTTCAAAACTACCTTCCGATTGTATCAACGGTACATAGAAACAAAGTTAGCATTTCAATATCAGACCATTTAAAAAAAAAAAAAACCATACCGGAAGTCGTTATTTCGAAACCGAAAGTTACAGTGTTCTCTTAAATATTCCTTTGATTCTTCTATTTTTAAGAATATCTACTGCTTATATATTTAAAAAAATACCTTTATAATATTTTGAGAATCATTTTAAGAAATCTGACATGACATTTAATGGAAAAATTTCCAAAATATCAGTGGAAATATACACTAGGTTTACGATTTTTCTGAGCTAGAATATTTGAATTGCGTACGATTTTTGCTTTTAACTGTCATTTTTTAATTCAGTATAAGTTTTAACTTTAAATGCAATCTCTAAAGAATATATTTTTTACTACTTTTACAGTTTTTGAAAGGTGATAATTCAAAAGGTTTTTTTTTCTTTTATTTTGATAAAATTTGGTAGAAATGTTTTTATATTGTTCTTAAGAACCTGAACACAGATATTTGTAATGAATGATATATAAATGGATTTATTCCTATTTTAATGCATAAGATCGTAGATTTTTTTTAAAAAAAACACCTGTTGTTATTTCGACTCATAATAACTCCGCAAATATTGCGAATTATTAAGAAATTCTATTTTGGGCTCTGTACAGATGTCATATCGATACATAAGCTGAATAACAATGTTACATAAAGATTTTTCATGAAAGGTAATATTTTGAAAATGTGTTATTATTTCCTTATTTTATTCTAAAAAAATGCATTTTAATTTTTTTTTATTACAACAACACAGTTTTTTGTGTATGTTCTGATGATATTAAATATAAAAAAATGATTCATTTAGACGATTTTTCAAAATAATATCAGTCATTGGCCGCCTACAAAAAAATTCAATGAAAATCATTACTTTATCATTATAAGAACTATCAAAGAACTGATGAAGTTTATCCTTATTTTTAATCATCGACGTTATTTTGCCTCAAGTAGATTTTCTCTGGTCCCTTCTATAATGCGTTCAACAACAGTGAGTGTTTCTCCAGCGTATAAGCCTTTGTATTTATAGTAGAGTTTCTAAAGAGGGAAAATGACGGTATTGGGGTGCGTTATTAGATTATGTAAATTATTAGGATGAGTATTATTAGCAGAGAAATGCTTAATTTATTACTTAAATAACATTTTTTTCATAACGTTGACAATCTGCTGGCGCTTAGATTGCGAATCGCTCTTTTTTACTACTTAAACATTAAATATATTTTATTTATACAGAATTAGATGTAATTTTTTTCATTGTAAATCTGGTGCAGTAGAATTTAATTTTATTAAGTAGAAAAGAATAATTAATAAGCAAAGAATATTTTCAAAGTTTATAATTCTAGATAGTTTCATTAAATCTCATAAGGAAATTATTATTCTAGAATGTTTTACATAAAAATAAATTGTTAATTGTTATTTATTTTTATATCTTTTAATACTACCATGCATAAATATTTTTTGTGGAAATAGAAATTATTATTTCCTACTTCACTACTACAAAAAAAAATTCGTAGATTGGTTTCCTTGCTGAAATAAAAAGTTAGTAAATAATAAATATGGAATTCAATAAAAGGCTTTTAAAATATTTGATAATTTTGAAAAATTTCAATAGCAATTTACATTCTATTAAAGCAAGAGACTTAAAAAAATCACTTCCTCACTGATATTTTTTTGTTTTTAAATATAATTAAGATTCTTATGTTTAATCAAGTAAATTTTACGTTTATTCTAAGACCTTTGAAAATTGAAAAAAAAATTCGCTAACTGTGATTCGAATACTTTTGGATATATCTACATTATGAAACCACCACGGTAGCCTAATGATCATGGTCGCGGCTTCGAGGCCGGTTATTCTCGTCAAGCCGTAAGTTCGAGCCTTGATGCTACAAAATACTCGCCGTGTAACCGGAGCTGATGCATGTTAGACCTGTAAAGGCTAAAAAACCTCCCGTTGGTGTGGAGTTGAAGCTAGGAGAAGGGGGTGCAAGCTGAGGTGTCGTCTTCGTCACTTGACTAAGGCTCAAAATTATGAGGTCCGTTGCCAATAGCCCTTTCGTTACGTCCAGTGCGATACCAATAAAAGCCAACCAACCAATCTGCATGATATAAGACTTAACAAATTTGTGTGTGCACTTATTTTTAATCATCGACGTTATTTTGCCTCAAGTAGATTTTCTCTGGTCCCTTCTATAATGCGTTCAACAACAGTGAGTGTTTCCCCAGCGTATAAGCCTTTTGTATAAGCTTACACTCTTTCGATATTTTTCAATATTACGGAAATCCCTTACACTAGAAAAAAGAATTTTTACCCCTTAAAATTTGAGAAATACAAAGTGGTTAAACTTACAGCTAATCCCGCTGATCGTGAAGTTTTGAAAATAATCCCTGACAAAAAATAAACCACAGTAGAACATTTCACATCCTGAAAAAGGGTGATCCTTATATATATAAAATAAAATAAAAAGAATGAAAGAAAAAGAAGAATATAATGTCTGCTCTTAAAAGGAAGCTGTGACGTCTTTCGAAGAAAGAATTAGTCTGAATTTCATAAAAAGAAAAAGAAGAATTATGACGTCACAATACCTAGGAGAGATATCGGAATGCTTATCAAGGGAGAGTATAAAGTAGATTCGCGTGTTGCTGAATCGCATTTTAACGGGGTTTGATTGTGTAACGCCATTTTACTTTCTATCAATTCTACTTCTTCCATTGCGTCAGCGTTAATTTTTTGAAACTTATGCAAATATATAAAATCCAAAATTTTGGTTTTTCTGATATTAATTTACTCGCTGAATAATCGGAGAAGAAACAACATGTTAAATAGACGAAAGATTCTGTTTCAGATTGTAGCTCTTATTGATAAATGACATCTATATGTGCGAGTAGATTAGATTTTGTTGTAGCAGTAACATGCACCTTAATCCAACCCTTAAGGGTTAACCCACTTCAGGTAAATGCGGGTATCATTCATCTGAGGCACTGTAGGGATCTTTTTCCCTTTCCCAAGGGGCTTACTGTCTTTGGTAAAAACAGGTAGCCCACTCCCGGATATCCTAGCGATCCTTCTCTATTTTCGACTCTCCTTCTTGTAAACCAGCTTTAACTTCTTTTCCATTTTTATTAAAACGTCTAGATCACAATTACTCCTTGTTTGGCGCAGCATAGTCATATCTAGCTCTTGGCCATTTAAATTCACCATCAGATGCAATATCATGAATCTGAATCCTCTTATTTACTATCAATATATTCTGTTAACTTCTAATATAAGCTTACTTTAAATATTTTTTTTCAAACTCAGATTTAATAAATGAGTTTGATGAATAAAGGAATGATAAAGTTCTTGATCTAATATTTTGTGGATCCGAAATAAGATTCTTAAAAATTAATCAAAGTAAGTTCTGAGCAGTGCCGCAATTTCTCATGCAATGCATCTTACTATCAAGTTACTTTCCTTATCAAAGTAAAATGAGGCGAGTACAGTTTAATTAAAATTCCTTTTATTAAAGATTTTAGTTGCATTCATTTTCCTCGAATAGCATTGACATAATGATGCAAATGAGACAATAGAAATTACTTGGTTAAAATTCAAAGAAATCTTTACATTGTAATTCTATGAACACTAAGAATTAAAGGGTTTTTTTTTTCATCAATTAATTAAAATGCCTTTTATATTGGAAATAATCCTAATGAATTTGATTTACCCGTTTCCATAGCATCTATATAGAAGTAGAATATTTTTTGACTAATTTAAAACTAAATTTAAATACTAATGTTAAACAAGTAAATAAAAGTTAAAATAATTTATCATAATTAAAAATAATTATCAAAAAGTTCTATGCGTAAAATTTTACAGAGAACAGATTATTTACGACTATTTTAACTGCGAATTATAATGGAAACGGAAAGAAGTAATAACGAAGTGTTATAATTTATTAAATATTGTGAGAATATTTGATCTGACGGATGGGAAAGTTG
Organism: Nephila pilipes; assembly: GCA_019974015.1. Classification (NCBI taxonomy): domain Eukaryota; kingdom Metazoa; phylum Arthropoda; class Arachnida; order Araneae; family Nephilidae; genus Nephila; species Nephila pilipes. The sequence goes on from BMAW01086947.1 coordinate 58,471, forward strand.
GGAATGAAAGTTCGACATTTCTAAAACAATTTACTTTATTGACAGCTTAGGTACAAATCTACAGAACAATTCAAATAAAAATCTATCCTATCTCTCTCCCCTCTCAATCCCCCTTTCAATCCCCGCTTTCTCTCTTGAAAGGTTACATTATATATACACATCATAGTCTTAATTTGCATGTTTCCGTTCTCTTCTTCGGAGGAAGCCCTCTGATACAAATAACTGTTGAGGAGTGCAAATTCCCCAAGAGGACTATTAGTGACAAGGTTGATGATAGACCCGTCACAATATATGATGAGTTCTTAAAAAAATATTCATTAAATAAAATACTTATACAAAGCTTTCATTAAATGTTTCTTATCAAGTATTTAGAATTAATTAATTTTCTTGGTATAATAAAGAAGCGAGAGAGAAGAGTGTTTTGTTTTGAAAATTTAAAATATATTGTTCATATATTTTCGCTGAATTTTTTTGTGTTATTTACATCGCTCAGTAGAAAAGACGTAAGAAAAATTATTATTATATGAACTTCAGTTAATTTTGCTGTTGTTCTTTCTGATAAAATTATAAGGTTTATGATCAATCATTTAGTAAGATTTTTATTATTTTTTTCATGCTCTATAACATTTACAAATATGTTTATTTAACTATATTATTCTTCTTAACAAGTGCTAGGTATTTTTATATAAGCAAGATATTTTTTTTACCTAAAGAATTTAACTAAAAAAATTACGTTTCTTCATTTGCTGAATTCGAGTTGTACATTTTTGCGTTCTGAAAATAAATTAACCCTTTGGAGAGGTTAGGGGAATCTACAATTTTCGTTCTCTTTTAACGCGCAACACTAGGATCAAACAGTCGCTAAAAGTGTCATCCGTTTTCCCCGACTTGTTTCTGAAAATGTGACCATTTACTTACAGTGATACAGATAGATAGATAAAAAAAATAGTCCTTTTAAAAGACACTCCTTAAATAATTATTTGCGGTAAGTTCATGCATTATTTATAACAATTGTAAATAGCCCTTTCAATAAATAATAAATATTAGAAATATTCGTTTGTAAAATATTAAATTAAAATATCTAAATAATTACACACAATTTAAGACTTTACGAAACATTTAAATGCTATATTTACTTAAAACTCTTTTTGTGTGTGAGGAGCTAAAAACATGGAATTATTCATTTTTATATATATCATCATAAAACGTATTCATCAGAATTATCTAGATTTCGCTATTTCAGTGACAAACTCCCGCCAAATTATAAAAGAAAAATACCTAGACCAAAAACAACAAGATCGGTAACATTTTCCCTCATTATTCAAAAAATTTCCCGGTACATGTACTAGCATCTGTACGCTATCAAACTAACTAACTTTTGTCAGTAGGTATCATTTGTTATACAAAGAATGTAGAATAATACACGCGGACGAACTCGGCTCATCAGCCTTAACCAAAGGAAAAGTTTCGCTACGCGAGTAGGGTTCGGCTGCAAATATTTCAGTCAATTTACTTCGGACGAACCGAGCTCGTCCCAGCAAATTATGGTGTGCTATTGGAATGCGAGCTAGGCTCGTTCGTAATCAACAAGTGGTTAAATTTCAAAATACCATTAAATCAAAAATAAGGAATAAGAAACACCAAATGTTTTAAATGTAATAAATAATTCAATACTTTGTAAAAAAAATATTATAATAATACTATTTACTCAGTGAGTTTACCATAGTTGAGCAGTTATTCACATTTCACTATATGAATCTAAGCGAAATGTTTAAATAGACGCTCCTTTATTTTAAAGTTTAATTTTTTGTTCAAAAATATTTCGTATTTGTACTTTTTTCAAAGTAATTTTTAATCAAAATTTGTTACTCGTTTTAAATTTCTTGTCAAATAACACGTTTTCTATTTGGAAATAGGTGACTTCACATTACCTTGATTCTTAAATAATCTTTGTGAATTCTTTATTCAAGACGTATACGAGAATTTAACTCATAAATATATATAGTCCACTTAAAATACATAGTATATAATTAAATTCTTGTATAAAATGAAGTTTTGTAAATTCTATTAAAACCCAATATTATCAAAAAATATTTTCAAGCATTTGAGCTATGCAACAAATTATTTTAAATAATAATCTGAACATAAACCTTTTACAAACATTGTAATATTTTTTTCTATATCCTTCGAATTTATGAATAAAATTTGCAAATTTTACTTCTTTTAAATAAGTAAAATTTGCAAATTAAATTTTCTGGTATCTCCATAAATTTAATGAACACCATACTTTTCAAAAGTAAAATTAACGTTAAATAACGTTAACAATTTAATAAGAATACTATGCATTCAGAACAAAAATAGAGTTGTTTTCAACAAATCAACCAAGAAAAATTATTCTGCATTCAGTGTCAAAAGTCATGAGGAAAATAATCAATAACTATACCAAAGTGAATAGTTAAATTTAAACATTTTTTTAACAGATAAGAAATATGTGATAAAAATCAAACTTGACAACCATTCCTTGAAATAAATTTATTTTTGATTTACTGAAGTGACAATAAACATCTCACATCTTGAATTAGAAAAAAGTATTGAGATCGATTTCATTTTATTAAAAGAATCCTTGTATCGCTCCTTTTAAAAGAGTTCTTTGAAACATCATTGATATTACATTATCGATACATTCGAACTATAAAAGCTGTTTCTGCTTACTATGATGATGTTTAGATGAATTATTCTCTTCCATTCGCTCCTTTTTGGGTTAATGTATTATTCAATGATATTTTCCCAGAAGCACTCCATGAAGAATTTATTTTATGTTCTAATTCTTAGAATCTACACGTAATGCGATATTACTCCACTTTTTTTGCATTTTCTAGCCGATGGCTTGATATAATATATATTAAATATATAAAATATATTTAAGGATATATATTAGACTATACTTTTCTAAATGTCTATCTCTATTTGATTGTTTTATCATGTTAATAAGTAATTTAGAAGCTGTTGATTGTATCACAACTAGCCAGTTAATTTTCCTGCTTTGTTGATGATTTAAATTCTTTTTTAAAAAGTAGGTGTACACAATGTTATAAAATGTTTAACAGTTTATTTCGAAACTTAAAAACCGTTGCGTCTCGAAATAAATTAATTTCTGAATGATTGGAATTTCGGTTCTGAGTTTCACATGCCACGTTTCCTAGTATTATACAACATATTACTGATATTTCATTCCAGTAACGTAATATTCTTCATCTTTCGCTTCTAATCTATCAGTTTTGGGAAAAAATAAAATTTCCTAATTTCTTAAGCATACTTGATACAATTTGAAACTATTTTTAATAGCAATAATTTCCTAGAATTTTTAGGAAATCTGTATAAAAAATACGAATTTGTGAATATTTTTCGAATTTTAATTTTCGCGATGTGAATAAAAATTAAACCTTTTTGGCTATGAACATTCCGAGCATTTAGATTAACATCGATGAGACGAATATTAGGTATTCTTATTATTATATTACTACCACCTCCCTATTTTGTATCGTTTCAGACTGTATTTAAATAAAATATGTTTTCATAATTGCTTAAAAATTGCAATCATTATGAAGCATTTAACTAAAACGATGTTTTATTGAAATATTCTATATATTTCGAATATTAAGTAACCGAAAGAAGCCTGGATTTGTATTAAATTAACATAAATTACATTTTGCATCACTATTGTATCAAGTTTTTCTTCAAAGTTAATATCCGAATGATATACATATTGTAGTTTTGTTTTGCATCGTGCATAAAATAAGCACGTGATAAAAATTCACATCATATTTTTTGATATGTTTTAAATAGATGACTTCAGTGTAGGAAAGCATAAAAACATATTTATTTATAATTCTCAAATGCGATAGAAAACTCTTATAAAACTGTAATATCAAGAGTTTTTTATACCTCTTTTATATTATCAATAACGTTTTTGCACGATATAAGGAATTAGATAAATATTTTTAGTTTGTAGATATCAAGAATACACGATTCAAAATGAGCAGAAAACAAAATTGGTAAAAATTGTGCTGTGCAATAACTAACTAATGATTATATCCAAAAATTAGCTTTAAACTCATTTCCACTAATTTTTCAAATGTTTTAGAAGGTTCTAAGAGAGCAATATATCATTTACATGTTAATAAGAAGTTATAAATAAATACTATATATTTCAGTGTTTAAGCCGAAAGTTTTTGGAACTTTTCTAAGCCACATTTGTGGGTGTCGGCTATTATACAATTCCGCTAGTTTGTACAAAAACCTTTGGTACTTTTCCATTGTCTGAGAGCAAGCAACAACTTGCAAATACAATTCTTTCTTATTTCTTTATTTTATATATCTTAAGTTTGTGAGTAAAGTAATTGTAAGTAATTTAATATATTTTTATGAAAATTAGTTTTCTTTTTATTTTCGAAATTGTTTATATTCCTTTTTTCTAGAATAACCGCCAAAACGAAAATGTCTGGTACTGTATAGATAATACACACATAAAACTGACTTTAGAAGGGGAATATTTTCCCTGTTCTTACTAGAACCAATGACGCAGTGGTAAAGGGTTCGCTTACAGTACGAGAGTTCCGTGGTTATAAACCCTAAGCTGATAACCTTCCAAAATCACATTACACTCATTAATTGTTTAGTTCTTCTTCTTTCTCTTCTATAATTTCTAAAACTCTCCATAATATTCTTTATGTTTCCAGAGCAGTGTTCTAGAATATTCTTATGTTATATGTAAATCTGTGTATTCTCAGCCAAGAGTAGCTGCTTTTAGCGTGTTAATAAAGCACGTTATCTAGATATTTATGGTGTTCAGTTCACTACTTGCTCTAATATCTAAGTGCTGATATTACTATCTCCTAATTTGTATTTTGTTTGTTTTAAATGCAACCTCTGTTCAAAAAGAACAAAATCAAATGAATACTTTAAAGTCCGTCGCAGAATCCGATGAACTGAATCATCCAACAAGTTCACCGTCATTTATTGGACATTTGGATTTATATCATAACCATATTATATTTCCGTTATAGAATTTATAGTCTCTTCACATGTTATTTCTCGTTGCCACCCTAACAGCTACTAATGTACTATATTTAAAATTGAAACTAACATTTCATATGCAAGGCAAAATGCTCGAAACGTATAAGATTTTTTTTTATTTGCTTCATATGCGGAATATGACATTTTTGAGGGGGGGAAATGCATTATTTGCCTATATACAGTATCGCAAGGAAAATAAATATTTTTAAGTGTATGTGCATCATCGTCAAATATTTCCCCTATGGTAAATGTAAATTAAGAAATAGTTTCGTCTCTGTTAAATATGCAAATCATTAGTGTTTCAGCAGACTCGGCGACAGTGATGTCAGCAAACACAAGACATACCACGCCACTAAGGACCTCAGCTGAAAGGGCTCTCACAAAGTGCGAAAGTCTAATTCTGACAAGTGTGTTTGGGTTTAATTTAGTTTTGAAGTTTAGAATACTTTTGAGGAGCAAACGATAGTGATTTGAACAGTTGGATGCCTTTAAGCTGATAAGATCGTAGGACTGTTTGAAGGCGGATGGTCACATTCCATCAGAATGTTGGTTATATCTGTCGCTCAGAAGTTTCCCGTTATTATTGGAAATGGGAGCAAAGACGCTATTGCTCATGACAAGCAAGTCGGCCCAGGTAGAGTTAGAATAGTCCTTTTAGCGTAAAGCACACAAACTGTCTCTAATCCCGGCATTATGCATTCAGTGATGCCCTTTCTGTATCATCCTGAAAAGTGTATCATTACCAGACGGTTGCATGCTTCTGGATTGCATTGTGGTGATTATTTCTAACAATACCGCAACATTGCTAGAGGTTGAACTGGTTTCAAGAAAGAATAACACGGAGCCTTACGGAATTGCAGGTGATCCTTTTTAGTGATGAGTCGCACTGTTATCGTAGTGTGGATGATAACCACACCCGTGTGTAGAGGCAACGTGGTCAGCGTTTCTGTGGAAGATTTGTTGTCACTCGTCACGTATATAGCTTGTATGGTGCAATACTACATGTCCTTTTGGATGCGGATTTATACAACACCCTATCAACGGCGGTCTTCATTAGAGTCATGACGGCCCAAAGGTACGTTTCTGAGATTCTTTGAGCAGTGGGTCTTCGTTTTCTGAATGCTCATCCCAGCCCTCTATTTCAACAGGACAATGTTTGAAGTCATATCACTTCCCTTTCCTCGCCGCCTTAGACACTGGCGTGATCAATAGCCTATCGTCCATAAAAAAAAACAACGTATGAGATTCTATAAGCTTTTCTGTTGAGATTCCATCGTTAGCACAAAATATGTAAGATCGACATGCTAAATTGCAAGAAAAGAAGTTTTACGATTTCAAACCACGTGTGACAGAATGCATTAGAAATTATGATTGTCCAACATTTTATCAAGAGTTGAAGTGATTTTGCTTTAATATTTTTTTTTCATACTTAAGTTTTGTTTTTAATCCTTTTTGTTGTTGGTAATTAACTTACATTCAAATTTCTTTTCAATCTAACTATTCCTTGTAGGCGCATTCTTTTTACTACGAACATGCGTGTAAAGTTTCCAAGTACTAGATCTTACGTTGTTAGGAAAAAAATAAAATTAATTCTTAAGAGGAACAGGAATAAAAAAAATCAAAGAATTTAAAAATAATCCATAAGTAATTCGAAAGGGAAATGTATGTAAGAAATAGTATAACATTAAATAGAATAAGTGCATGGACAATGAAGGCATTAACTAGATAGATTATCATTGTCTGAAGAAAATTATCTAAAACACAGAGTCTCTGAGATTCATTAATATGAGAAATAAAACACATTACAATTATTAACTTCAGAGATAATGTGACGGTATTAAAGACTTAACATTTCCCAAAAGGATTGTTTCAGATAACCTTGCTCTTACTGAGACGCTCAGAGGATTTAAAATGAAGAAAAATTGTACAAAAACTATTACATTAACAGTAAGTAACGGGTCTATTAATTTTTCCTACTAAATTTGTCATGTCTTAGACACCGACATTTAATTATCTAGATACTTTATTTTAAATACATAGTAACATAAATTGAAAATTCAAAGTACTGCTGCTTAAAATACTGAGATGTTGTATACGTTCAGTTGCATGTTAACATTGAAACAACATTTTTGCAGATTTTTGATGTCAACATAACACCTTTTGTTAATCACAGGGTGATACAATCGTTCAACGCTTTTCCAAATTTTTCCCTTCGAAAAATTTTTCTTTTTCGCCGAAATCTTTTTGTTGCGGGTAAATAACGATAAACAGCTTTCTGAATCGACTCGTTGCTGTTTTGTTCATCCAGCAATCGCGGCACCACTTGGAAAACCTTTTCCTTCTTCAAAAACCTTTTCAGTAAATACCATATGATATCTGTGTCATCTCTGCTCTCACGGGCTTCACTATACGATCTTTTCATTATAATTTTGTCACTTCACTCACATTTCCGTTAACAGCCCACGGTCTGCAGTTCCGCGTCATTTGTCAGTACGACCCCGTTTAAACTCAGCAAACCACCGTCGTTGCTTTTGATGGACAAAGTCCGGGTAACATTTTCAATCTGTTTCGCTTGCGGTGTTTTTACCCATTAAAACAATGTTTATCAGAACCTGAAACTCGGTTTTCATTTTAAATGACTACAAAACGACTTTCAACCTCGATAACTCAACGGTTTTCTGGTCAGATCGACTTAAAATTTTGACACGTTCAAAACTGAGTTGGTACTCCTGAAG
>BMAW01086947.1:69528-97367 GCA_019974015.1 Nephila pilipes
GATTAAATTGGTTAATTTTAGAAATTGAGAACAAGTTTTCACTTAACTGTAATTTGAACCAAACTCTATTTAGACATATGAAGGCTATTTACAAAATAAAGAAAATACAGCAATGTTTTCAGCTTTTTTCTTGAAGTGTATTTAAGTAATCGAGTTCATTGTATATATTATACAGTACCATTAATTTAATTCCTATGAAAAGCAAATATTAATGAATTTGTCCATGTGTGTTACTTTGAATAATTAATTGATTCTAATACTTAATTGAGTCAATTGATAGTACAAGGGTTTCTTTCTATTGTTAATCCTCAGCAGTAATTAAATATGTTTGAAAAAAATGGTATATCATGGTAAGTCTGAAGAATGCTATTTGAGACATTACGCGCATTCATTGGTTTATTATGTTCATTTTATCAATCTTGTCGTTCTTATGATAATTATTTTTCGTACAAAACTATTTTTGTATCATTTTTATGTAATCCAAAGCAAAGAATAAAATAACTAGTGGATTTCACAGAATTCTTTTTAATAAACTTTATTTGATATTTGAAATTGCCTAGAGATTTCCTTTCTATTCAAACTAATAGAATAAATGCTGAAAGTCCTTTTGCTTGTTGTTTTCAACCTAAAATGCGTGATGATTTGACCTCATCGCCAATTCCAGCCATTGTCTCCTGCATTTTGCCTTTTGTGGTCTCTAAGCAATATATCGCTGTATCAGACTCAGCCCATAGAGATCGCCCTGTGTTCATAAATATCTTGAGCTTTCTTCAAAAGCTCCTTCGTTTCTGATGGATGTTTATCACTCCGTCCCAAGCCAAATAACGCGCACAAAAGAGAAAAGTTTATTGGATGCAGCCTCTGATCGACGTGCCATCCCTGCTCTTCGTTAATATTTCAGCGCAACTTGGCTCAGCATTGCTCGCTGCTCATACGATACTGGTTCCGAAATGGAAGAAAACAAAGAGAGGTAACCGGTTCTCTCCATATCATCCAGACCTATTCCTTTGAAGCAACATCACAGATTTAAAAAAGTGGTTCTCATGCATCACAGCCTAAAAGTGTTCTTACAGCAATGTGCACCACAAATCCAAGTATAACAAAGACCTGGTTACTGGTTTACTACGAGCGCCATCTCTGGGTTAGTCTCGGAACTTATTGATTGATGTGTTACTAGCATCTGTACGCTATCAAACTAACTAACTTTTGTCAGTAGGATTTAATCTAACTAACATTTGTTAGAAGAATGTAGGTTAATACACGCGGACGAACTCGACTCGTCAAACTTTACTGGAGAAAAGTTTCGCTACGTGAGTAGAGTTCGGCTGCATACATTTGAGTCAAAATACTTTGGACCTGCTGAGCTCGTCTCTACATATTTTAGTGTGCTATTCGAATGCGAGCTAGGCTCGTTCGTAATCAGCAAAGGGTTAAATTTCAAAATACCATTTCATCAAAAATAAGGAATAAGAAATATCTAAAGCTTTAAATGTAAAAAATAATTCAATACTTTTTAAGAAAATATTCCAATAATACAATTTACACTGAGTTTACCATAGTTAAACAATTATTCACATTTTACTATATGAACCTGAGCGAATATTTGAACGAATATTCCTTTATTTTAAAGTTTCATTTTTGTTCAAAAATGTTTCGTAGTTGTACTTTTTTTCAAAGTAATTTTTAATCAAAGTTTATTTCTCGTTTTAAATTTCTTGTCAAATAACATGTTTTCTATTTGGAAAAGGGGGACTTCACATTGCCTTGATTCTTAAATAATCTTTGTGAATTCTTTATTCAAGAGGTATACAAGAATTTAACTCATAAATATATATAGTCCACTTAAAATACATAATATATATTAAATTCTTGTATAAAATGAAGATTTGTTAATTCTATTAATACCCAATATTATCAAAAAATATTTTCAAGCATTTGAGCTATGCAACAAATTATTTTAAATAATAAACTGTACATAAACCTTTTACAAACATTGGAAAAATATATTTCTATATCGTTCGAATTTATGATTAAAATTTGCAAATTAAGTTTATTGGTATCTCTATAAATTTAATGAAATCCCTATTTTTTTTCCAGAAGTAAAATTAGGTTAACAATTTAATAAGAATACTATGCATTCAGAACTGAAATAGAGTTGTTTTCAACAAATCAACCAAGAAAAATTATTCTGCATTCAGTGTCAAAAGTTATGGGGAAAATAATCAATAACTATACCAAAGTGAATAGTTCAATTTAAACAGTTTTTTTTTAAACAGATAAGAAATATGTGATAAAAATCAAACTTGACAACCATTCCTTGAAATAAATTTATTTTTGATTCACTGAACTGACAATAAGCATCTTACATCTTGAATTAGAAAAAAGTATTGAGATCGATTTCATTTTATTAAAAGAATCCTTGTATCGCTCCTTTTAAAAGAGTTCTTTGAAACGTCATTGGGATTACATTATCGATACATTCGAACTATAAAAGCTGTTTCTGCTTACTATGATGATGTTTAGATGAATTCGTCTCTTCCATTCGCTCCTTTTTGGGTTAATGTATTATTCAATGATCTTTTCCCAGAAGCACTACAAGAAGAATTTATTTTATGTTCTAATTCTTAGAATCTACAAGTAATGCGATATTACTTCAATTCCTCTGCATTTTCTAACTGATGGCTTGACATAACATGTATTAAATACATAATATATATTAAAGCCTATATATTAGACTATACTTTTCTAAATGTATAGCGCTATTTGATTGTTTTATCATGTTAATAAGTAATTTAGAATCTGTTGATTGTATCAAAACTAGCCAGTTGTGTTAATTTTGCTGCTTTGTTGGTGATTTAAATTCTTTTTAAAAAGTAGGTGGACACAATGTTATAAAAAGTTTAACAATTTATTTCGAAACGGAAAAATTATTGCGTCTAGAAATAAATTAATTTCTGAATGATTGGAATTTCAGTTCTGAGTTTCACTTTCCACTTTTTTCCTAGCATTATACAACCTATTTTCGAACATATTAGTGATATTTCATTCCAATAACATAATATTCTTCGACATTCGCTTCTAACCTATCAAAGTTTTGGGGGAAAATAATATTTCCTAATTTCTTACTTGATACATTTTGAAATTATTTTTCATAACAACATTTTCCTAGAGATTTTAGGAAATCTGTATGAAAATTACGAATTTGTGATTATTTTTCGAATTTTAATTTTCTCGATGTGAATAAAAATAAAAAATTTTTAGCGACCTATTTTCCGATTTTAGATGAATTAAATTTAACTTCGATGAGACGAATAATATGTATTCTTAGGATTCTATTACTCCCACCTCCCTATTTTGTATCGTTTCAGACTATATTTTTTTAATAAAATATGTTTCCATAATTGTTTAAAAATTGTAATTATTATAAAGCATTAAATTGAAATGATATTTTATAGAAATATGTTTCGAATATTAAGTAACTGATAGAAGTCTGGATTTGTATTAAATTAACATAAATTACATTTTGCATCATTATTGCAGCAAGTTTTTCTTCAAAACTAATATCCGAATGATACAGATATTGCAGTTTTGTTTTGCTTCGTGCATAAAATCAGCATGTGATAAAAATTCACTACACATTTTTTGATATGTTTTAATTATATGACTTCTGTGTAGGAAAGCATAAAACCATATTACATATAAATCTTAAATGAGAAAGAAAACTGTTATAAAACTGTAATATCAAGACTTTTTCTTATACCTCTTTCATATTATCAATAATTTTTTTACACTATATAAGGAAAAGCATGCATTTGCTGATATAAGGAATTAGATAAATATTTTAGTTTGTAGAAATCAAGAATACGATTTAAAATTAGTAGGAAACAAAATTGGTAAAAATTGTGCAATACAATAGTTAACTAATGATTATATCCAAAAATTAGCTTTAAACTCATTTCCACCAATTTTTCGAATGTTTTAGAAGGTTCTAAGAGAGCAATATATCATTTACATGTCAATAAGAAGTTATAAATAAATAATATATATTTCAGTGTTTAAGCCGAAAGCTTACGGAACTTTTCAAAGCCACATTTATGGGTGTCGGTTATTTTATAATTCCGCTAGTTTGTACAAAAACCTTTGGTACTTTTCCATAAGCTGAGAGCAAGCAACAAATTGCAAATACAATTCTTTCTTATTTATTTATTTTATATATCTTAAGTTTGTGAGGAAAGTAATTCTAAGTAATTTAATATATTTTTTGAAAAACATTTTTCTTTTTATTTTAGAAATGTTTATATAACTGTTTTCTTGAATAACCACCAAAACTAAAAAGAGTGGTACTGTATAGATAACACACACATAAAACTGACAATAGAAGGGGAATATTTTCCCTAATCTTACAAGCACCAATGGCGCAGTGGTAAAGCGCTTGCTTACAGTACGAGAGATTTAAACCCTAAGGTGACAACTTTACAAAATCATGTAATATACTTATTAACTGTTTAGTTGTTCTTCCTTCTCTTCTATAATTTCTAAAACTCTCCATAACATTCTTTATGATTCCAGAGCAGTGTTCTGGAATATTCTTAAGTTATTTGTAAACTTGTGTGTTCTCAGCCAAGTGAAACTGCTTTTAGTGTGTTAATAAATCACGTTATCCAGATATCTATGGTGTATTCAATTCACAACTTTCTTTAATATCTACGTGAAGATATTACTATCGCCTAATTTGTATTTTGTTTGTTTTAAATACCACCTCTGCTCCAAAAGAACAAAATCAAATGAATACTTTAAAGTGCGTCGCGGAATCCGATGATCTGAATCATCCATCTGTTTCACCGTCATTTATTGGATATTTGGATTTATATCATAACCACTTTCTACTTCCATTATAAAATTTATGCTCTCTTCACATGTTTTTTCTTGTTGCCATCCTAACTGCTACTAATGTACTATATTTAAAGTTCAAACTAACATTTCATATGCAAAGCAAAATGCTCGAAATGTATAAGATTTTTTTTTATTTGCTTCATATGCTGAATAAGACATTTTCGAGGGGGGAAATGCATTATTTGCCTACATACAGTAGTCGCAAAGAAAAGAAATATTTTTAAGTGTATGTGCATGATCGTCAAAAATTTCCCCTATGGTAAATGTAAATTAAGAAATAGTTTCGTCTCTGTTAAATAAACAAATCGTTAATGTTTCAGCAAAGTCGGTGACAGTGGTGTCAGCAAACACAAGACATACCATGCCGCTAAGGACCTCAGCCAAAAGAGCTCTCACAAAGTGCGAAAGTCTAATTCTGACAAGTATGTTTGGGTTTAATTTAGTTTTGAAGTTTAGAATACTTTTGATGAGCAAACGATAGTGATTTGAATAGTTGGATGCCTTTAAGCTGATAAGATCGTAGGACTGTATGAAGGCGGATGGTCACATTCCATCAGAATGTTGGTTATATCTGTCGCTCAGAAGTTTCCCGTTATTATTGGAAATGGGAACAAAGACGCTATTGCTCATGACAAGCAAGTCGGCCCAGGTAGAGTTAGAATAGTCCTTTTAGCGTAAAGCACACAAACTGTCTCTAATCCCGGCATTATGCATACAGTGATGCCCTTTCTGTATCATCCTGAAAAGTGTATCATTACCAGACGGTTGCATGCTTCTGGATTGCATTGTGGTGATTATTTCTAACAATACCGCAACATTGCTAGAGGTTGAACTGGTTTCAAGAAAGAATAACAAGGAGCCTTACGGAATTGCAGGTGATCCTTTTTAGTGATGAGTCGCACTGTTATCGTAGTGTGGATGATAACCACATCCGTGTGTAGAGGCAACGTGGTCAGCGTTTCTGTGGAAGATTTGTTGTCACTCGTCACGTATATAGCCTGTATGGTGCAATACTACATGTCCTTTCGGATGTGGATTTATACAACACCCTATCAACGGCGGTCTTCATTAGAGTCATGACGGCCCAAAGGTACGTTTCTGAGATTCTTTGAGCAGTGGGTCTTCGTTTTTTGAATGCTCATCCCAGCCCTCTATTTCAACAGGACAATGTTTGAAGTCATATCACTTCCCTTTCAAGATCTACCCTCGCCGCCTTAGACACTGGCGTGATCAATAGCCTATCGTCCATAAAAAAAAAGTATGAGATTCTATAAGATATATATTCTATAAGATATATGAGATATATTCTGTTGAGATTCCATCGTTAGCACAAAATATGTAAGATCGACATGCAAAATTGCAAGAAAAGAAGTGCTACGATTTCAAGCCACGTGTGACAGAATGCATTAGAAATTATGATTGTCCAACATTTTATCAAGAGTTGAAGTGATTTTGCCTTTATAATTTTTTTTTCATACTTAAGTTTTGTTTTTAATCATTTTTGTTCTTGGTAATTAACTTACTTTCAAATTTCTTTTCAATCTAACTATTCCTTGTAGGCGCTTTCTTTTTACTACGAACATGCGTGTAAAGTTTCCAAGTACTAGATCTTACGTTGTTAGAAAAAAAAACAAAATTAATACTTATGAGGAAAAGGAATAAAAAAATTAAAGAATTTAAAAATAATCCATAAGTAATTCGAAAGCGAAATGTATGTAAGAAATAGTAATTATAACATTAAATAGAATAAGTGCATGGACAATGGAGGCATTAACTAGATAGATTATCATTGTCTGAAGAAAATTTTCTAAAACTCGGAGTCTCTGAGATTCATTAACATGAGGAATAAAACACTTTACAATTATTAACTTCAGAGATAATGTGACGGTATTAAAGACTTAACATTTCCCAAAAGGATTGTTTCAGATAACCTTGCTCTTACTGAGACGCTCAGAGGATTTAAAATGAAGAAATATTGTACAAAAACTATTACATTAACTGTAAATAACGGGTCTATTAATTTTTCCTGCTAAATTTGTCATGTCTTAGACACCGACATTAAATTATCTAGATACTTTATTTTAAATGCAGAGTAACATAAATTGAAAATTCAAAGTACTGCTGCTTAAAATACTGAGGATTAAATTGCTTTACTTTAGAAATTAATGAGAATGAAGTTTTCACTTAACTGTAATTTAAACTAAAGAACCAACTAGATATATGAAGACACAAAATAAAATACAAAATAAATGTTTCTAGCTTTTTTCTTTGAAGTGTATTTAAGTACTGAGTTCATTTAAATTAATATTATAATTGAATTCTATGAGAGCAAATATTAATGAATTTATCTGCGTGTAAACATACTTCAAATAAATAATTGATTATAATACTTAATTGAGTCAATTGATAGTAAAAGGGTTGGTTTCTTTCTATTGTTAATCTCTACACAGTAATTAGGTGCTTTGAAATAGTATACTATTTATAGTAAGTTCATAGTCATTATTTGAGACATTACGCGCGTTCATTGTTTATTATGTTAATTTTAACATTCATTTCCCTCTTTTCGTTCTATGATAATTATTTTTCGTATAAAATTATTTTGTATCAATATTTTATGTAACTCAAAGTACAGTTAATAAATAACGAAGCATAGTGTATTTCGCAGAACTTTTTTAATAAACCTCAAGATTATTATTTGAAATTGCCTAGGATTTCTTTCCATTCAAAACTAATAGCAGAATAAATGCTTTTGAAAGTCCTTTAGATGTTGTTTGAACCAAATGCGCATACTTTATTTGACCTCATCGCCAATTTGAAGCCGTTGCCCCAGCAATACCTTTTGTGCTCCCTAAAGTTATAGAAGTCCCAAGGGAACAGATCAGTACTACAGAAGGAGGAAATGGCTCAGGTTTTCTCACTTGAGCTTTCTCAAAAGCTCCTTCGTTGCGTTGAGTGCGTGAGGTATAACACTGTCACGTTAAAGAACGGCACAAAGAGAAAGTTTATTGGGATGTTTCGATTTGATTGCCATCCTGCTCTTCGTTAATATTTAGCAACTTGGCTCAGCATTGCCTGCTGTTTCATACGATAATTGGTTCCTTGAAATCGAAGAAAGAAAGAGATAAATCCGGTCTCTCCAGTATCATCCTATTCCTATTCCTTGAAGAATACATCACACAGATTTAAAAAGTGGTTCTACATCACAGATTTAAAAAGTGGTTCTTACAGACCTAGGGTTTCTTGTGATTGGAGAAGTGATTTGTGACAAATAAAAATTAATTTTAGAGTTAGCACACAACTTCGGGAGGGGTGGGGGTTCCATTTTCATTATTATGAAAGTTAAAATAAATACAAATAAATAAATCGGTATCGATTTAATGCCCTGAATAAAATATAAGTATAGATAATTTTAAGCATCGTAGGAAAATAATAAGGAGCGTACGATAATAATAAGGAGCGTAAGATAATAATAAGGAGTTTTATACTCTGGGATCCAGGCTAACTTCGGACGTCTATCAATATATCAAAGTAGATTTAAACAGAAACGGAACATCATTATAAAAAAGAAAATGACTGGCAATAAGTATTTATGAATATTTACGAATGTTATTTCACAATAGAGGTGAATACAAATTTTTTATATATCGTTCCAACGAGTTCCCCTATCTCATTCGAAAAAAAGTATTTTAAAATCTTTAAAACAAAAGTTTTAATTTCAACAAATATTACTTTAATACAATTTTTTTTATTTGTATTTTATTTTTACCTCACTGGTTACCACTCAAGAAATCGAAGTTAAATTTGTATATTTTTCTATTACGCTTATATATATATATATATATATATATATATAACATATTATATATATATATTATATATATATAAAATTTATATATATATACATGCGTGTGTGTGTGTGTATGTATGTGTATGTTTATATATAATAACAAAATCATATTTATTGGACAAATGTATTATACTAGAAACAACAAGTGATTATGTTTTCAAGAAATGTAGAAGCCTAGTTCCTGAGAAATCAGTACCTAGAATAACCACCTCTGGCAGATATAACAGCTCTTACATGTTTGTGTATTAAGCCAAACAGAGATTGGATGGTATGTTTGATTGTTATTTTAGTTACAGCTGGCAATGAAGTTTCAACACGGTGGCAGAGATCAGCAACTTTAGTGACTGGCATATGATGAGCCAGTCATTCGGCAAGCGTTTGCCAGACGTTTTATATTATGGAGAGATGTTGAGAACATATTATATAGGGCTGAAGCCAAACATTTTCTTTATCAAAAAAAGTTCGAACAAATACCTTGAGCTTACGGTCCTGCATAATCCTGCCGAAGCATAGCATTTAGCATGGCTCGAAGCAAAGCTAGGTAGTATCAAAAGTCTTAACACACCAGAAATATAATGACCATTGTTCAAAGTACCTTCAATGAGAACAAGAGGTGACCGTGATGTGCATCCAAAACCCCTTCCAAATCATCAATGCAGATGATGGCCCAGTATGATGATGTCGAATTCAGGCTGGCAGTGTGCGTTCTCTACCATGCCACCAAACGCGGATGCAACCTAATATGATGCTGTAAACAGAACCTAGATTGGTCTGAAAAGATCGCATCGCACGCATCATTGCTGCGTTGATCACACAAATAAGGTGATCCTATTGGTGATGCAGCGTCAGGAGTACCCGAAGTCATGGTCATCAACTTGACAACCCATGCTGCTGCAACCATTACCGAACTGTTCGTTCAAACACTCTTTCAAACGTTGTCATTTCTTGACTCAGGGTTTGCAGGTGACTGTTCGACCGATTAAAGCATACAGTCAACATGTCTGTCTTCTCAGCTATTAGTGATAGCGGTCAATTGAGATCCATCACGGCGTTTCGTATGATCATCCTGAACCCATTGATTCTGTATTTGCTTGATTATCTTAGGATCTCGACCGATTCAAGCAGCGATACTGCGATAGGATAAACAGCAATCCCAGACGGTTTCAGTTTGACCTCTATCAAAATGAAAAACATACTGGTAAGGATTTCTACATCTTACACTAGGCATCACAACAATTTTTAACTAGGCAACAACGTTTAAATGCAATTTGTGTATGGTAATACTGCCTTATAATATCCCCCTTTAAATACATTGTAGGTGTCGCTACAGGCACTTGCTTTGCATTAATGCTAATAAGCTGAAAAGATAATCATTTACATCCTTTTTGTCGTGTAAATTTCTGGTCCTTCATACACACACACACACACACACACACACATATACATATACATATATATATATATATATTTGGTCACGTTTTTCAATAAGAAGGGTCCATGGTCATGGTCATAGTAAGTTTATGAACCATTGCTCTGAAGGCTAAACCCTCGAATCATTTTCGCCACTCAAACAAACGCATTTCAAGCAGTCTCCATTTTTATAAATATTATAATATTGATGGAATATAATTCATTCTTTTTTTATTGTAGTTAATAAAATCTTACATACTTATTACATACTACAATATTAATCAACTCGGTACTTAGGAACTTTTCAAACAATTATTTCAGTTCTTTTTCAATAAATGAAACAATAACTATAATTATGTAAACTACTAAATAAAATGATAATTCAATGATCAATTTTCAGAATTATGAGACATGTGCCGAATATATGTTTCCATTTTTTTCTCATGGAAATTTTATTGTTAAAAACAATAAATCATGAATTTAATTCATGCCCAAAGTTTTTGCTTCACTCTAATTTTACGTATTTTCAAACCTTATAACATATAAACCTTACAATATATAAATAACATATGTTGTAAATATATAAATTGACTATAATTATTTGAAAAATATTTTTGGATTCAATTTAAAATTATAAAATGAATCAATTAACTTTAAAAAGGATTCTTGAATGCAAATAAGGATTGAAAAGATAAATGAATTTCAATTAACTCCGATGTCAAAATACTGTGACTTCTCAGACATACTTTCAAATGCTGTTATAATTGCCAAAACATTCAGTTAAATCTCTGAAATTTAATGAATTCCCTTAAAATGCAAAATATAAAGAAAACAGAAAAGTATATTAAAGCAAACATGCAGTTTTTTATTATGAAAACCATGAGCATACAATTTTAATATAAAAAAATGACTTAAGGATGAATAAAATATAATATCTAATATAAAATATAATAAATATAGTATCTGTACGTTTTTCAGGAAGTTGTAATCATCAATATACCCACATAGAAGCAATACATGATTCTGAAAGAGACATTATTTTCTCATATGTTTTCAATATTCTTAGACACAATATTTTTAAAGAAATGACCGAGCATTATTTTAAAATTAAAAAAACATTTCCATTAAAACGACAGTAAACATTTTTTAATATTTTATTGTTGTAAATTAACTACTATATCAGCAAAGCATTTAGATGTTTAATAATAGAAATCAAATTCACTCCTACAAAATGAGTTTCGAAGCGGTTTAATATTCAGCTTATTCGTAAATCATTACGCGTGACAAATCAGAGCAGAGATATGGGCAAGTACTGTCATCACTTTTAACTAGTTTTCAGAATTTCAGTGCATTAATTTTAATTACGAAACATATTGCAATATGAGGATTCATAGAAGTTAGAGATTTAAATATGTAGTTGAAGAGAGCATTGCAATTTATATAAAATATTAAATTACCTAAGTCGTATAATTTTGAAATATTTACTGAAACTATATTACACGGAATGTATAATTTTAAGACAACTCTTTAAAATAGTTAAGATTTAAAATGCTTTATAGTATTTGTTGAATCTTTGCAATAGCAAGTGTAAAAATATTAAGATAACCTCCTCTTTCAAATATTATGTTAAAATTAACAGATAAAACTTTTAATATTATTTAATCTGAATTACTTACTAACCCATTGAAGTATTTAGATGGCATAACATCACTTCTATACTTTCTATACGTCTTATTATACTTATTGTTTTGATTTCTCCTCTGTAAGGTGGCACTTTCACTTTTACGCATTACGTAATGCGTAGTGATCGCTTTTTGCTCCTATCGAAACAGCTATATTCTCCAGATACATTAGTTTCGTAGTTCATGTAGCGGGTTATTTAATTATAAATACGATTTTTTTTTGTATAAGTAAAGAAAACACAAATACTTGTACTTCTAAATTTCTGATATCAAGAATTATTTTGCATGAAAATTTATATTTTATGTTTAAATAATTTAAAGTCCTAGTTACTTTTTAAGATTAATGTTAAAAAATGGGGTTGCGGAAGTCTATTGGTCATGGTATCATTCACAGTTGTTTTCTTGTAGTCGTGTGTTCGAACCCTGATATCACTAAAGACCTGCCGTGTATCGGGGCTTATGCACGATAAATCCAGTCGAGGTCGCAAGTTCTCCCATTGGCGTAGTGTTGAAGTTTAGATATGGAGGTGATCACTCAGGCTTCGTATCCTTGTCATGTGACTAAGTTTTAATATCACTAGGACCATAGCCAATAGCTCTAATGTTGTTTCTCAGTGGAGCGTTAATATGCAATCGATAAAATAATTCAGAGTAAAGATATATTATTCATTTTATTAAAAGTTCTTTGCAGAGAAATTAAACAATTTTAAATTTTAACTCAAAGCAGGCACGAAATAATTTGAGTAAAAAAGTTGTTGCATAGATTTGTTGAAGTCTATAAATGTATCATGATTTTTAAGGCTGTTTGATATTTTCACACTAGAAATTGAATAGTTATTAAAACTCATATTCCATATGTAATATCTCTCATTCCATGAAAATCATCTAAATATCAGTCTCAACTTAAAATGGAAAATATTTTAACCCCCCCCCCCATAAAAGGTAGACTCGTATGATGTTTGTTGTAGAAATTGAAGTTAATTAGTTTGCTTAAAAGATCAATAGGGAATCACTAATTGAAGAAAGTCTTATAAATACATCACGATGCTAAGTAATTGGGTAGATTTCATCTAATATTGATTGTGTAGTATAAAATTATAATGAATCATACTAAGCAGTTGCTAAGAGCACCAAAAATATATGCTAAAGTAAATTAGAATAACTCAGTGAAATGAGCTTAAATATTTACGTAGAGAATATAAAGTAACAAGATATCAAACCTGGTCTATTTGTAAGAGTTATCGCTGCATTCCTTAAGTATTTGAGGAAGATGAGTTAAAATTGTACCTGCTTAATCACAGAGGTACATAAATTTAAATGTATTGACAAGTAGCTTAGAAACAAAGCGTAACTAAAAAAGAAACAAATTTTCAGCAAAATAAAGCCCCTACATTTTTTAATATTTTGAATACACGATAATAAAAATGTAATAAATCTTAAAGGAAGCTTTATATGAAAATAGTACAGAAAACATCTGAACTAAAGATAATTACCAAAGCATTTAATAATAGCAATTAAATAGTGTAAAAATTCAACTTTTTAATGATTTTTTCTTAAAATATTTTTAATCTGCATTAAGTTTCATATAGACTGATGAAAATTGAATAGTTATAGAATAATCTGATCTCTGATAATTATTTTCAAGAAAAAAATTTTTAAAATGATATCAAATATTCTACTCATCTTAACAACTAAATATCAGATATTTGTGAATTATTTATGGAAGAATGTATTTTAAGAGAATATACGTAATTTTAGTTTTCTGTTTTAAAAATTAAACTCTGTTGTTATCTCAATTAACGAAGTATATACTTATTGAATTGCATAATTATCAAAAAAAAAACACCTACATACCGGAAATACTTATGTAATTATTCATATAAAATTAATTTATAAGTTGTTTGTTTTCTATGACTATTCTGCAGCTTTGAAATATTCCTTATTATCTCAGCTCATATATACGAGTATATATTAATGCAAAAAGCAGGAAGAGAAAAGTTTCTGAAGTATATTACTTAGGAGATTAATATAGTACATAAAATGAAAAAAATATATAGTGTAAAAAATATTTGTTTTTAGGCTTATTTATATATTATACACGAAGATAAATCAGAAAGTACTTTTGGTTGTAATATGGCGCTAGTAGTAGTGGGCAGAACATAACTATAGTTACATCAAGGAATCTGCTATTCAGTAAACATCCAGCATCCCCCCCCCATGAAATTATGTGTCCATATTAGGCTAGAGGTCATGGACATAGACGCCCTGTGGTTTTCATCCAGTCGTGGGTTCGAGCCCAGGTATCACTGAAGATCCGCCGTGCAGCGGTGCTAATGCTCATTAAGACAGTCCAGATCCTAAGTCCTCCCAGTTGGAAGATGTGGAAGTTTGGAGAGAGAAGAGCCAGCTCAAGCGTTGTCCTCGTCACTTGACAGAAGCTCAAAATTACAAGATCCAACGCTAAAAATCCTCATGTTCCTCTTCAGTGTGACGTCAATAAACAATCATGAAGTTAATAAATGCTATGATAAGTGATTTTTGTACATGGTGACTAGTTGAAAAACCGAGGACATATGTACCTTTAAGATGTAAATAAGAAAAAAATTTATATCTATGTGGGATACACTTTTCAAATTACTCTCATAAAATAATAGAAATATTTTAATAATATTATGTATAATAATACAAAAATGAAGAGAAAATTTGCTTTCCAATGATATTATTTACGAGAGTAAAATGAACTTAGTAATAATTCGAGATAAAAAACAAACGTTTTTAAAAACAACGTTTTTAAAAACAACGTTTTTATATAGTGGCAAAGTTTATTAAGAAAAATTATTGAAATATTAATTAAAACTGGTCGCAAATATCTAAATATTGCATTGTTAGGCAAGTAAGAACGGTTCCCGAAATTTCAGAGCTCTAGCTTGATGGGAAGTTGGTTAATTTAACGATAGAAAATTTGATGACGCACTGATACACACACACACAGAGAGAGAGAGAGAAACACACACCAAGTGAAATACATAAAAACGTTAAAAGTAACTAAAATTAATTAATTCATCCGGTAAATTAAATGGTTGGAATGCAGTTTATCCCAATCACTCTTGGTGACAAGAATTATTTGGCAGTATTTTGCCAAATGTGGCTACCCTGGTCCGTTTTACGGACTTAAAGTTCAGCCAAACAAAAAAATCACCAAGTTTGGTGCCAATTTTTGAAATCGCGCCAAGTGGTTGGGATAAACTGCATTATTGAAGAAAATACTATCTAAAACTGGTCGCAAATGTCTAAATATCGCATTGTTAGGCGAGTGAGAACGATTCCGAAGGTTTCAGAGTTCTAGCTTGATGGGAAGTTGGTTAAATTAACGATCGAAAATTTGATGACACACACACACACTCACACACACACACACACACCAAGTGAAATTCAGAAAAACGTTTTAAAAAGAGCATGAAATTAGTTAATGTAATATTCGGTTTTAACGCTTAGAAACACTTAACGTTAAAAATTTCTCATTAAACTATTATGCCAACACTTAAATATTTTGTAATAAATTTTTCATAATTTCAATAATAATATAAAAATTGTTTAATATATTTCAGAATTCGTATGGTAATCCAACACATTCCCTACAATTATAATTTATATTTATGTCCACTTATTAGAATAATATTGTGAATATGACAGTTTTCTAGCCATAAATATAAATATGATGAAAACAAATTAAGAGTTTATTTTCTTGCTGTAATTTTAGAATAAATAAAGAGTACTTTTTGCCCCTAAAATCTTTCTTATAGCTTTATATAAGAGTATATATATATATGTGTGTGTGTTTAATAATGCAAATGCAATAAAGCCAAAATATACAGATGTGAACATTTTTATTGATCATTTCGTCCGTTATTCCACAAATAAATTTTTTCAGAATTACAATTATGCGATTTCATTTAGATTAACAACTTTATCTAGTACTTCCTATCTCATTTAACAATGTCAAACTCCTAATCGATGATTATAAGAAAGAAATACAGCATCATCATCTCTGTATTCTCTCTCTTGCTCTTAGTGGATATTCTTTGAAGAACAACTCTTATACTTAGATGAGTTTGCTCAATTACTCAAGTTTCCATAAAAATGACATTAAATCCAAAGGTTTCTGAAGAAGTTACAGCAGTGATTCTAACATGAAGACCGTCATAAAATAAAAATCGTAAATAAGTTTCTTGAAGTTTGTTTTAATGAGATACAGAGAAAGCCTTATGATCACCAAGGAACTTTTCTCCGCCGTCAAATGTTATACTAATATGGTTTATTTTGTTTAAAAGGAAAATGAATATTAGAAATTCGAAAAGTTTTGATACCAGTTGTTTACAGCCTGCATTTGGGTGAAGAACATTAATTTAATTTTTTTTATTTTGGATTGACATTTTATAAAGCTGCTTTGTCAAATGAAATTAATGCATCCTTTCTTAAAGTACAATTGTGTATTTTATCACAGCAGAATTCTATTATAATATGTTTATATATATATATATATATATATATATATATATATATATAATAAAAGTACAAAAGAATAATGCGTAATCTAATATCTAAAGAAAATCTTTAGTATTACAATGCATACAAACAACTAGAATAAATATAAATGTTAAATAAATGCTTATGTTTTAAAAATTATGGTGCAATTATGAACGCTATTATCACTAGAAAAAGTAATTAAAGAGGCATTCCAAATTTTTTTTCTTAAATTTGAAATAACCAGGGGTGATTAAATGAAAAGGTACGAAACGAAACTGTGAATATAAATAAGGACTTTATTTAACCCTTTCGAGGAAGAAAAAAGAAGTGCTTCTCTGGGCGCGCGGCTTCTTACCGCGGAGTGTCACTCTGTGCCCAGACGATTTTAGATACTAAGCCTAATTCGTGAAAAAAATTCCTCTAAAATCAGCTATTCATTAAAATATTTTGGTACTTACACATCTTATTTAAAATGCATTAAACTTAATATATACAAAAGAAAAAAAGGATTTAACCGAAAATTGAATGTTTTATACATAAAATTACTTAAAAAATCATACTTTTAAGAAAATACGAAATAAATTTACATATGTTACATAAATTTCACGGTGTTATGATGTACCATTACATGGAATATATAGATATGAAAGATAAATCTTATTTTGTTGTATAGTATATTTATATAAAAAAAGTCAATGCATAGTCCAACGTCATATGTCTTACACACATATTTTGATGCTTCACGCAAGTTTTTGAGCAAAGGGCACATCTTAGTCCTTTTTTCCCCCTTTTTTTACTTTAATGTCTATGAGCAGATTTGGATTATTTTCGCTAACATTACTGTCAGATTCATTCATTATTTCGCAAATATCAGTATCAGATAAATGCTTTCTTTTCGTCATGACTGTCGCTACTAATAAAAATCGACTGAATGAAATGAACAGCTGAGAGCATCTGCTACCTAAAGCCCTAACCCCCAAAAAGGGCCATAAATTATCCTTCGAATTTCTATGAAGCAAGCAAGAAAGAAAAAAGTAAACCGAAAGCAAGTGCACCCTTTAAATCATGTCATTACATTTAAAGAGCTGAGCCGCAATACGTGTTTTAACAATAACCCCCCCCTCCTGATACCCAGAAGTGAAACTCAATCTCATATAACCAAGGTCAACATTCTAAATAACCTATCTATATAGACTTCACGGTAATGTAACACCATCTAGTAATATTAAAAAAATCAAATAAAACGTTCTCTTTAAGCGTATCACTATTGATACGCTGGTCTGAAGAAAGCATTCCTGAGAGTATCTATTGTGATACGTTGAGCACAGGAGAGCCAGCACGAGCGTATCAAATGTGATACACTGGTAGCGAACGGGTTAAAGTACACACCATAGGCCTGAGCGCAACCATCCCATTGATTAATGAGACGATGGATTCTTTGTTCCCAGAATTCCTGTGGCAGTTGCGAGACCCAGTCCTTCACAGCGTCCTTGAGTTCGTCGTCCGAGTTGAAGCGCTTCCTTTTTACATGTTTCATTCTGGGGACCTAACACACGAAATCACAGGGCGACATGTCCGGGCTGTAGGATGGATGGTCAAGCCGCTCCAACTAGAACTTGGCCAGTTCCACGTGTGTGACACTGAAGACGTGTGGTCACGTGTTATCATATAGCAGAACTATACCCTCCGTGAGTAGCCCTGGTCTTTTGTTCTTGATGGACCTGCCTAGGCATCGGAGTATAATTATAATTGGAGTTAATTTTTCTTCTGTGTTCGAGGAATTGAACAAATATTGGACCTTGAATGTCGAAAAAGACGGTAAGCAACACCTTGCCTGCTGATGCTGTGGCTTTGAACTTCTTAGGGGAAGGGAAAGACGCATTCTTCCACTGCATGCCGTCCTGCTTTATCTATGGCTTGTAGTTATGGCACCAGATCTCATCACCTGGGACGATCTGCTCCAGGAAATCGGGGTGTTCATGATACCGAAATCGATATTGAAGTTCTAGCCCCTTGCGAAGTTCCATTTGCTGGTTAGTGAGCTGCTTCGGAACCCACTGCACACACACCTTCCGATAACGCAAACTATCGTGAGCATTTTTTCACACTGTTCCAACGCTGGTATATACCTTCACCGCCAAAACTCGCAATGTGACACGTTGATCACTTCTAACTCGATCGTCCACCTTGTCGATGAGATCGGCCGTGATTACTTTGTTTGTTTGACCTGGTCTCGGGTCGTCAATCAGACTCTCACGGCCTGCACTAAATTGGGCACTCCATTTTCTCACTGACTTGTCGGACCCACAGTCTACCCTATAAACGGTCACCATCCGGCGATTGATAGCGGGGAAATTAACATCATCCATAATCAGAAATCGGATAACACCTCGTTGCTCCTCAAGTCAAAATTTGCGATGTGAACGTCATCATATCCTCACACGCACTTCCGCGTCAATTGGACTGTGCTCTTTGTAAGAGCCTCTGCACTCTCCTGCGCGTGCGGAAGCCCGCGCATTCTCTGATACCCACTGGAGATTCCATTCGCTTCCTTAGATATCTCGCTGTTTTTTCCTAGCGGCATAATGAAATATGTTAACGTTTACGTTGTTACGACGTTTCGTGCCTTTTCCTTTTAACACCCCTTGTATTAAAAAAAATAAGCAAAATAAGGAAAGTTTTAAGAAAATAAGGAAACATGAAAAGCATTAAGTAAATAAAGAAACAAAAGAAGTATTAAGAAAATAATAAAGGAACCAAGAAATGAATGTAAAGTAATTTATATATATATGTAATTTTGTTTTAGGTTGGGGATTAAAATTCATGATTAAACAGGATATATTATTAGATTCCTACCACCCCCTTCATCTAATGTTTTGTAATTAAAATTGGTAAAATACCAAAATTTGGAGGAACAAGTAAACAAGAGATTACTAGGAATGCGTAATAGAATAAATAAATACCTGAAACATTTAAATACATAGATAGCAAAAACTGAATTTATTTACTTAAATTAAATTATCAGATAAATACATAGCTTATTAATTACAATTATTAAGTATAATTGTTAAACCTATCAAAATAGTAACTCAAAAAACAAATATTGAAAAATTTATAAAATGATTTTAATAAAATATTTATTTCAATTCATTATTTTTTTTTTCTAAAATAGACAATTAATTTTCAAAACAAATACGAGTATCGCCATCAGTATTCAATAAATAAAATAAAAAATATATTATTCGATAAAATTAAGATATTAATATTATACAAATGTAATTATTTTTAAAAAAATTAAAAGTGTTTCTTAAAAAATTACATAAAATTTTTTTATTATGTATTATATTTCTCATTTCAAAAGAGTTTTGTTCAGAAACTGATGGGAAAGTTAACTTGAATGCAGTTATTGTAAAATTTACTTAAACTAAAAAATATATGTTTAATTTATTTGTAAACAAGTTTAATTACGTAGGATATAATTAAATATAGTATTCCCAAAAAAATAGAATTATGAATATTCCTGTTTCAGAAAGTAACCCTTATTTACATGAAAATTAAAAGTTTCCATTTGTCAAATATATTACTATAATTTTTTTATCAATAATTTCTAATTTAATTTGGTAATATTAAGCTTCCATTTTATTATTTGTAGTTTGAATTACATTTAAATAAGAAGAAGAATATGTATATATTTTAGGTTCAGTAATAAGTAGCTTATGACACAGTTTGGTAAGATCTGTTGTACATAACTACTCACCATGAATCACAGGGACATCATTCAGGAATTTTGGGTTTTCACTAAATAGATACTGATTCAATTAATCTTATTACAATTATTTTGAGGCTACAAACATCCATTTGGTCATGTTTGCTAATGGCCCTATTAAACCAAAACATCTGCAATCGGAAAATTATAAGCAGATTACAGATACATAACTCTCCTCCACTCCTCTGTCTGACAGACTGGAAAAATTAAAGTCAATGACCCCAAGAGTGCTAGCCTCCTCTTTACGAAGCAACAGTGCATAGATAATTTGCCCTCTGTCCCCATTTTTGATGACACCATCCCCTGGGTCACTGAATACAAGTACCAAGGGTTAATTTTAAGCGCAAAAATTACTTTCGCCCAAAATATCCGAACTGTTTATCAAAAAGCAATCCGAATGAGTAGGAATTTTCTTTGAAGAATTTCTCTCAAGAACAAGCTAGTGATCAAACCTACGTTTTGCTCTATAAATCAATATTGAGACCTGTTATGTTGCACGCATTCCCCATCTGGGAAGAAGATGTAACAACACGTCTGAAACAATTGCACGTCTTTCAAAACATCCATCTCAGGAAGGCCGCAAATGCTCATGGGTTTGCTCAAAATGAAATCCTGCATATGGTTCTAAATTTGAACTTATGCTTGATTTTATTAAAACGTAATTCACTGACTTTTTCAATAGGATTCCTTAAATTCTTGTTGAGTTACTCCTGAACATGCCGGCATATTCTGCAGAAATTCCGTTATCAGCGAAAAGACACAGAGCTGCTCTGAGTCACAGATACCAGCATTTCCCAGTTTCAAAAAGACTGATAGCACAATAATAACTCAACTGGTTTCGAGTCCTACGTGTTTCTGTAGGGCTTCAATCTCATTAATCTTCTTTACAAACCACTGCTACGTTATGTACTGTCGCGTTAGCTCGCGATAACATCCTTAAATTTAAATCGATCTTAGTAATTATTAATTTCACATTTTGAACTGCTAATAAAACCTTAGCCTAAATTCACCCATTACTCATCTTCATTTCACTCTGTGTCCAGAACTCGCGTTTCAAAAATATGGCATCGAGCGCGGCATTTCTGTTATTATTAAATATTAGCAAATTCTAAAATAACTTCCTCTCTAAATTCCCTAAGTCTCAGAGAGCGAAGAAAGATTCAGTTTTTTGACATGCTCTCTGACTCTTCATCTCCAGCAACTATCAGTGACCTTCCCACACAGACTCCCTGAAGGTTGCGTTCTGATCCTCATAATTTTTGATTGCAAATTAATAAATTCTGGAGAGTCCACTAAATTAAAAATTATTGGAATAGTAATTCTGCTGAGAGGGTAAAATTTATAACCTTAAATTAAGGAGCTCGTAATTTTATGTCGTTGCAGTTGCCGAGTGGTGCATGTTAAATTAACTATTGCTCGTAATCCCTAAAATGGAGAATAAAAAAAAGTAATTATTCATTATGTGATGCCTTGGGTAATTTAAGCATGTCATTAGTTTTAAGGCGATACTTGAAAAAATATGAAACGTATATGGTGAATAATTGATAAGCAATGAGGCAGTTTGAAATTGGTTTCCCAAATTCCATTCTGGAGATAAGAATTTAAGAGACGAACCGAGATCATGACGTCTTTCCAACCTTGACGATAACCTTTTTAAAGCAATATTGAAACAAAATTCATGCCGATCAACAAGAGATATAGCGTAAAGATTGAATATATCATAATAAATTGTTTCTCCATCTAGGTGCAAATTTTCTTTTTTCCGAAGAGTGTATAATCAATTGATCTTAATATCACCATGCAGCCTCAATCGCTTAGGGGTCATGATCTCAAATTTGTGGCTGGCGTTGTTTCTCTCGAATCGAGGGTTCGAATTCTGATGCCTCCAAAGAACATCTGTGTGGCGGGGCTGATGCACACTGAATCGGGTCGAGGTCCCAAGTCCGTTGGAGTGGCGTGGAAGTTTGGTGGAAAATTCCAGCTCAGATGAATTGAGGTTGAAATTACGAGACCCGGCACCAATAGCTCCTCGCGTCACTTCTAAGTGAAACGTTAAGGGAAATCAGTCAAGTCTCACTGGCTAAAACTTTACATTAATCTACAATGAATTTTGTTTTATATCTCAAATTAGTGTTTAGAAGCTCCCATTATCAAGCACGCCTATTAATAATGGAAATATGTATCATAAGGATATTGTATACACGTTTCTTCATTTCTGATTTGAATATGAATTGCTTTCAACAATCTATAAATAAAATTTTGAAATACCTTAAGTTTAACGAAACGTATATTACTTACATTTGAAAATGATTTTTTTTTAAAATCTTGATTTATTTTTAAATTGTTTTAACAATGTCCATAGAAGATTTGATACATTTGCATTCTTTTAAAAAGTTCATGGAAGATTTGCTACATTTGCATTCTACATTTACCCCTAAAAATTAAAGTCTTCTTTTACTAAATGAAGTTATTTTAATCATAAATTTAACATTTATACCGACTGTTAAGGAAATCCAAAAATGTAATTTGAGTTCGAACATTATAAGTGAGAAATAACTATTCCCGTAGAGATTTGAAAAAGGTTTAGGGAGATAATTCTCGGAGAATTAAACTGATGATAATTACTTCTGGAGACATTACATTATACACAGTTAATTGACTGAAGACAACTTCAGAACATAATAGGTTTGTACTCTTTAATTATATTTTCACACGATAAACAGTAACTTTCATACTTTCTTCAGATTTCATTTCATTACATAGTGGAAAAACTAATTATTAAATGGTATGCATAGTTTTTTTTGGAGAAATCCGGATTATATATTTCAGAATAATGAAATAATAGTTTTTTGTGTTTCAATGTGTCCTAATATAAAAACATTTTATATCAAAGTTTATATTAAAGCGATATTTAAATATCTAAGAGTTTTTAAAACATTTATTAGACATAATTGAGAATTGTTTTGGGATCTTATATATTACTAACTGAATTATTTAAAAGTGTTCTTTTTTTAAAATAATAGTGCCTTGAATGGAATAACAAATTTAATTCATAATAAAGAACAAAACGGTATAAATTTAGGAGATTAGTTTTAATTCTACTTAGAATTGAATACAGTCGTGTTGGAAGTCGTATGGCTTATGAACCCTGATAACAAAACTAAGATTATATCTTAGCCAACATTTATCAGCCAACTTCTACGCCAATTAGAATTAAAATAGTAGAAAGCTGATCCTAATCTACTAATGCTTACTTGTAATTGTTGGACAGGGTTATTAAATTTATTTGTTTATCTCTTATCTAAAGATCTTTCAAGCATATTTATTTTAATTAATTAAAATAAATAATAAGTAAAAAATAAGACAAAGATTTTGTTTGTTAAAAAATTGTTCTTTGCATGTTATCTTAATTCATAAAATGTCTATAAATGTTGTGTGTAAAATACTGCAGAAAACGAAGATGTATTGTTTAAATCTCGGTCATGGATTTTAGTACAATTTTTTATTTCTATTTTTTTCAAAATTTGAAGCAGAAGTAAAAAATTATTAAGTTCTTAGTATACAATCGGAGATCTTTAAATTCCTTATTTTAATTACATTTCAAAATCAATATTTCGAAAAATACTTGTGTAACAAAAAGGGTTTAAAATAAAAGCGTTATTTTAAAACTTAATTATATATATTATGTTATAAATTATAGAAATAAACTAATTAATATCGAATGTGCATTTTTTAATCATGAAAAAGTTCCATTAAATATCATATTACTTGATTAGAACATAAAAATCCACAAAATATTTCTAAGCTATCTTCTCTTTTTTTTTTATAAAGAATATTAAAAAAAACCTTTTACTTATACTCTAAACTAACTATTTTATATTAAGAATATTTTTCAATTCTCTTATAAGTAAAAGTGATTTCTATCCTACTGATTTTTGTACTCTATTTTATGAAAATAATACATAAGTCATATTTAATGGAATTTAAATGGTTCAACAAATAGATTCCTTCAGACATTTTGTTTTTTATCATACTTATAAAATATTAAATGTAGTATTTTCGCAGAATATTTCTGGAAGTAAAAGTATTGAAATTGTATCTTGTTGCCATACTAATATATCAGAGTCAATATTATTCTTAAATAAAAGGAAATCATTATTTACAATTTAGTCGAATTTTAAAACTTAAAACTTTTCTTTACTGTATCATACTCCTATTTACAAACTAAACATTATCTCTCACTATATGTGTGTGTGTCTCTCTCTTTATATATATATATATATATATATATATATATATATATATATATATATAATGCACTGTTGAAATGAGTTTTTTTTATGAAAGACTTAATACTTCTTTTTATGGATAATGTAAAATATATAGGAATGATTATATCTAGTTTCGAAATATTGTATCTGACAAACTCAATACTATATTTAATAAATCAATAAGAAAAAAAGATTATAAATTAGTTACACTTTATAAGTGTAACTAAGTTTTCAAAGTCATAATTATATTATGACTTTGAAAATTTGTTTAATTCTATAAATTTAGAACACGTAATTAAATTTATATAGGTTAGTTATAAAGAATTAGGAATTATTAATGAGAAATTTGTTTCTTATTAATCTTGAGGTAAATTAATGTTATTTTAGTTACAATGGAAAACCATATAAATTAATTAAATATTCCTCAAGGGAGCCCTTTTAGTAATAGTTTACCTAATATTTATCTACATTTCTTTGAATATAAATTTAAAGATAACAACAATTTCAACTTATTTGGATGTATAGATGGTCTTATAGTTTTTCTAATTAATTTTAATACAAATATTATACTAGATTCTCATCCTTTTATCCATCATATATCATTTTATAATTTTATGAAGATAACGTTAATTCTTATGAAATAGATTTCTTAGATATATTAATTCAAAAATTGTTAATAATGGAAGGATTAATAATATTTATGATAATAGGGACATTTACTGTCTCTATATTATTAAAGTACGCTTTTATACAAACTTAAGTTAAAATATTTTTTAGAAATATACTATGCATCTATTTACTTAGGAGAATTAAATTGGTTAATTTGCCAATAATTTTTGAAAATAACTTAAAAAACTTTTGCGTTACTTCTGAAATGGCTAATTATCCTATAAAAGGATTTTAAATGTACTTAATTTTTGAGTACTTTTCAATACTTCTGCTAAATTCAAATAATAAATCTACAACATATATTTTAACAACAGTCTTTGCAGTGATATTCTTCACTTCCAAGGCAGGATCCACTTCAAGTGCTGACAGTTTCAGTCGATCCCCCGATCTACCTCCTGAACTGAGTCTCCGAAGATAGACTCCGACGGTTCCACTAGCTTAAGGCCAAACCCCCAGCAAATTCACTCTGACAAGTTATCCCGAAAGATCTGCGAAACAGATTCCACAGACAAACTGATTCCGTACACAGTCCGATTCCTTCGCGAGACTGACTCCTCAGACTGTAACTCTTGGAGTATTAATACCTTTCCCGGCCAGATGTGTCATTATATGAGAAAATTCATGAAAAGTCTGTAACTTTCTTCCCGTTCGATTTTTTGCATAGGTTCCAGCGCCTTTCAATACTTTCCATCTGTCACCAAAGTCGCCAAGTTTTTTACCAAGTCACCAAATGGTCGCCAAATCCATCGTCAAGGTGAAGCAGTCATTGCTTAAAATCTTTCGTTAACTGGTGACATCTCTGGAAATCGATATTTTCTTTCAAAAGAGAAGCATTGCAGGGGTGTAACAACTCATGTTAGTAGCAATATATACTGTACTGTGAAAATTAATTTGGAAAAGCTAGTTTTTTTTGTTTTTTTATAGATGTGTCTGAAACCACTTCAAACTAATTTTATCTGCTTAGATTGAGTGTGAATCATCTCAAAAAGGATTTATCTGCTTAGAGTGGGCTTAATTGATTGATCTAATTGGATTTTGTGTAGAAGAGCGTACCTATTATTCAGTTGTGAGCCTTTGGATGAGGTAGGTAGTTGTTACTGTTTGCTCTCTCTTTCTTTCACGTGTTCAAAAATGGACATAACTCGAAGAAAGTGTACTAAAATTATAGTTCTGAAAGATCACACTTCTATGACCATTAGAGAAATAGCTTCTGCTGTTAGGTTAGAGAAATCAAGTGTTTCAAGAATCCTAACTTCATTCAAGGAATGCGGATCAGCCTATCCAAAAAGGAAAGGTAGATGTGGGTGTAAACAGAAAACTACTGCAAAAAATTATAAAATTCTAATCAAAAACAGCAAAATTAATCGAAAGTTAAACAATTCAGACCTTCAAAAGGATTTAGTGGCATCTTGGTTTGAGGAAAACAGCTCAACTGTACAGCCTAGGCTTCTGGACGCTAGCCGTAATGCAAGGCGACAAATAGGAAAACTATTTTTGACTAATAACATGAAGAAAAAAAGCTTAGCATGGGCTAAAAGTACAAATCTTGGACTACTGACGACTGGAAGAAATTAGTTTTCAGTGATGAAACTCATTTATTTGAGGAGGGATACATTTCAGATGATGTGAGACGAAGTGATTGTGAACCTTTGAGACAGGACTTTATCTAACAAACTGTAAAACAACCGCTGAAGCAGATGTTTTGGGGATTTTACACTACATAATGGCACTGGAAGCTTAGTTCTTGTTCAAGGCATGATGAAATTCATTAATTACATCATAATATTAAGGCATAAGTTTGTTTCATTCATGAAAAACTTTAACAGAACATTTCAATTCGAAACTGGTAAAGGCTTTTATGGTAGAAAATCAAATTAAAGTGCATGATCGGCTTAGAAATTCGCCAGGCCTAAATCCCGTTGACAACTTGTGGAATATTGTGAAGAAGAGTTTAGGTAAGATAGATTACACGACAAAAGAACACAAGATAAACAATGCAATTCAAGTGGGGTTTCATGATGTTAACTCATGAACATGTGTAGTTATCTGGTGGAGTCAATGCCAAAACGTCTGTAAGAGGTCATATCTGTTAAGAGAGGACATATGTTATACTAGAAAATGTATTTTAAATGTATAGAATGAATAAAAGCATGGTTTTCTATGAATATAAATTTTTTTTTATTTTGTGCTTTTTTTTAAAATTTGCTCAGCTATATATATATATATATATATATATATAAGATAAAGAAAAAGCAAATAATTTATCAGTAAAAAACTCAAAAGGAAGAGAACAATTAAAAACCAAAATCAACAAAAAAACAAAAACTTTTATAGAACAAAGTAAAAAAGTTGAAACTGAATCAAATTCGAAACTAAGAGAAGAATAAAATTTGAATCAAACTTGAAATTAATTAGAACCAAAGAATAAATCGAATAATTCGAATACCCAACAAAACATGCATATTCAGGCTGGGGACTGAAGTGTGAGGTTAAACTTGTTCTATGGTACCAACTCTCCCCCAATGCATATTGTTGGGTAAAATTGGATTACTCCAAACATTCAACTTGTAATTTAAAGAAAAGGACCAATAAACAAAGAAGAAAAATTTAATGGCGAGATATTTCAATTACTAATTATTTTCAAAAACAAAAAAAAGAAAAATATTTTTTATCCAATTAAAACTTATCCATTTAAAATTATCTATCTGTCTATCTGTCTATCTATCTATCTATCTATCTATCTATCTATCTATCTATCTATCTATCTATCCATT
>BMAW01086947.1:102367-174028 GCA_019974015.1 Nephila pilipes
AAAAAAAGAAAACATATTTTTTAAATTTCAAATTTATTTTTATTTTCACCAGCAAAAGTATAATATCATTGCCAATGTTAACAAAAAGAATAAAAACAGACGATTATGCTATAAGAATTGATTATTAAATCACATTAAAATAAGAACAAGCGATAAATTATTAAAAGACAATAATATTCTGTTCAGTTGTTAAAATAAAAGCAGACGATGAAACATTAAATTAAATATATCTTAACAATGTAAGTAAACCTTATATAAGCACACACTGAATATAATGGTTATAATCACAACGTATTATAATGTGAATCTTTTGAACCTATAATTATGTATCCTCTAGTTTCTGCCCACATATTTTTGTTGACGCCATTTTTTTCCATCTAGTATTCCATTGTTTCCCCATTTTTAATTTAAATACATATTTGTACTAAACTTTAAAATAATTATTTGATTCACTCTCAGATTACGATCCACCCTAGGCTACGTGACACAGATAGCTAGATTATATTAAACAGTTTGATTTTAAGGAATAGGGTTGATGTGAGAAGGGAATTTCCATGTCTATAACTTCACTAAAAATGTAATAATAAAATTTAGAAAACTGACCTCACAATTTTAGCTTTAAACATAATTTTAGAAACTAAAAGATGTGTAATAAATCAACTAGGACAAAATAGTAGAAAGCAGGTTGTAACGAATAAAATCCATTAAATTTTAAAATTATAAAAATACAAAGTATAAAATTTGTATTTGTTAATACAGAAGGGCTCTAAAATACATAAAACTTAATAATTTAAATATTGCAACAGCATGAAGAAACTGTTGAATTTCTGGAAACAGCCTCTTGTTCAAATGACAAAAACAGTGTGATCTTAGTGTTAAAACCTGAGATCATATCTGACTAAAGGATTTCCATTATAACCTTATTTGTAAATTTTCTCTACATTTTTATGACTTTGAACACTCTGAAAAGGAGAAAAGCTTCCTTATGAGCTAGTTTCTTAAGCCTCTACTGAGAATCTTTTAATTGAAAGGTTAAAACGTCTATTATATTCTCATCATCGATCAACACTTGATCATAGTGAATGGCATGTGATACTACCCGTAGTGCTTAACATAAATCACAGCATTTTTTCGGGCAAATCAACAGAACTTTCTCGGTCAAACCAGCTTACTGGAAGAAATCAATTGCAATGTAATTCAGAAATATCAGAGAAATGAACAACATGCACTCAAAAAATCTGTTTTTGGAGAAATGTAAACCTTCTAATGCTTTGCAATAGGATTTATTTCGTCAATATGCTTCTAGTCTCTCATCAATGTAGGTGTTATACCCTACACTCAGCAGTGCGGGGAAAGAACTTGTGAAGGTAACTGAGACACCAAAATGCTTCAAATTTGGCATTTTTTAATTTTGATTTTAAAAAATAGAGGGAGCTTTTCTGAATGCAAAGATATATCATTTATAGGAATTGGATAAATAGAACCTTCAAAAAATTGAATTTTAAAATTGTAAACAAAAGTGACACTCCCCCTTTTTTAAAAGGGGGCGTGGCCCTATTTTGTGATATGATTTTAAAACGCAATCATTTTTCTATTTTTGAAATTAATTTTAAAGTTTTAAGATTCACGTTAACATGTTCTGTTAACTGTGACTTTCACTACATGAAAACTTGTGTTTACATTTTACTGTACACTGTTTTGCTTGATAATCTCGTTTGTATTTTGAAAATTTATTTTCGCAACCAGTACATTTACTTGTGTATTTTTTTTAATTCTTGATTTTTGTCGTTCGTTTAAACTATGCCTCGCACAAAATCGTTTGGGAAACGTAGATGCTATTTCATACCAAAACAAAAAGCTGAAGAAATTTTGGATGCCAAAACTAATAATGCCTCTACTTCGAAAAAGAAAATTGAAAGTGCTGCAATAACTGTAAGCGATGCTGATTTCGATGATCGCAGTATCGTGAATATTATTATTCTGATGAATATTATTTCTCAATTATTAAAGAATATAGCTAAATGCAAATTCTGTAATCAATTAGATTCACTTGTCATTAGTGAAGATTCTGGATCTCGCAGAGGATTATGTGTGAATTTAGTTTTACTGTGCATTTACTGTGGGCAAGTTACTAGCGCAATGTCATCTGATATGACAAATGGATTTGATGACATTAATATTAGATTGGCCTATGGTATGCGCTGTATAGGAAAAGGTAACAGTGCAGCGAAGACATTTTGTGCGGTTATGAATTTACCACCACCTCCTGCAAAATTTGAACGTTATAATGATATACTCTTACGTAGCCTGATAAAGGTGAGTAGGGAATCAATGAGAAATGCTGTAGAAGATACTGTAAAGAATAATAACAGCAACAGGGATATCACAGCAGCTTTTGATGGTAGTTGGCAGAAGCGTGGCCACACATCCTTGAATGGAGTCGTATCTGCTACATGTCTAGAGACTGGAAAAGTCTTGGATTTCGAATGCCTTAGCAAATACTGCTTCAAATGTAAAAATAGAAATAATAAAGACCACACTTGCGAGAAAAATTTTGAAGGTTTCAGTGGGGGAATGGAATCGGACGGTATTTTAAAAATATTTCAACGTTCTGAAAGATTGAATAATGTTAGGTATGTGAATTACCTTGGAGATGGTGATTCTAAAGCCTTCAACACAATATCGAAAGCAAAAGTTTACGGAGATGATGTAGAGGTAAAAAAATTGGAATGCATTGGACACATGCAGAAACGAATGGGTGGTAGATTGCGAGCTTTGAGAAGTACTATGAAATCTCGTAAGCTTTCTGATGGCAAAAGTATCACTGGCCGCGGAAGGCTTACAGATAATGAAATTCTTCTTTTACAAAGATATTATGGTTTGTCTATTCGTCGAAACATAAGATGTCCCATATCTGATATGGTAAAATCTGTATGGTCAGTTTATTTCCATAAACTATCTACGGATGCTAACCCACAGCATGGATTATGCCCGTCTAGTTCAGATACATGGTATGGGTATAATAAAGCTTTATTGTTGGGAAAGACTTATTTACATAAACATTCACTTCCTGAATCTGTGCTTCTTGCCATAAAGCCTATATTCAAATCTTTAAGTGATAAGAAGTTGTTAGAGAAATGTATTCATGGTAAAACTCAAAACCCTAATGAAAGTTTCAACCATTGTATATGGGAACGTTTACCCAAAACAACCTTTATGAGAATAACAACAATTAAAATAGGTGTAATGGATGCGGTTATATCCTTCAATGATGGTGCTCAAAGTAGGTTGAAGGTATTAGCAGAAATGGGAGTAAAACCTGGCTATTATATGAGAAAGGCATTACGAAACATTGACAATAAAAGAGTTTGCGAAGCAGAAATAATAATTCAGAAAGCTTCTAAAGAAGCTAGAATTAAAAACAAAATTCGCAAGCAAAAGCAAAATAATTTGGAGCAATCTATTCAGTTAGATTATAGTGCTGGGTTATTTTAGAAATTGCAGACAATGTAATTATTCGTGTTTCCTCGAAATCAGTTTTTATGGAAGTACGATAAGATTCAGGTACACTTTTCTTCAAATATATTTATGTTGTATGTATTATAAAATATAAATCTCTCTTGTGGAAGTAATATAAGTTAAAATATTAATAGGTACATGTGAAAAACATTTGTATTTTGTGTGGAAGATTATGTGAATTGTCAATGACATAAATATGAAGTAAACATAGTTATTCAAATTGCTTCTAAATAAACTAGAATTTAAAATTCCAAAACAATTAATTGATAAAATGGTGTAGAAGTATCCAATTATACATAACAGAGGGCTGGATTGCATTAAAAAATAATATATTATAAATTATAGTGAAAAATATCTTTATTTGAGTTTTTCTCAAAATGTGTTTTTTTAGGATTCTGGTACACTTTTCTCAAATTCTACTTTATCTATAAAGCTCAAAATTTGCACATTAGGAAATGAATCTATTTTCTACAGGGTGAATTTAATGTTTTTGTAATAAATGTTACCAAATTTTAGATATAGCAAAATATTTGTGTAAAAATTGTAGCAAATTTGAATCATAAATTTTAAAAATTTTTAAATTTTACTAAATTTAATTTTTGAAATTTTCAGGAAGTTCAGTATATAGAATGAAATGTTTTTTAGTACTCTACAAATTTTTTAAGCTGTAAATGCAGTAGAATTTATGTAAGATGTACCTAAAGGCAAGTACATAACTTAATATTGTAAACAGGGCTATTGTTTATTATTTGCTCATATATAATTATTTAAGTTTGTAAATATATTTTTCTTTATATACACAGGTACATAAATATATAGATATTCCATTGTAAAAATTTGATTTTCAATAGCTTTTAATTTAGAAAAGTTAGGATCCTTTAAGCATAGTTTAAAATCAGCTCCTTTTTTCTTGTCGAAGGTGTCTCAGTTACCTTAAAGATCACACTTCTATGACAGTTAGAGAAATAACTCCCGCAGTCGGTATAAGCAAATCAAGCATTTCTAGGATCCTAACTTCATTCAAAGAATGCGGATCAGCGTCTCCAAAAAAAGAAAGGAAGATGTGGGTGTAATCAGAGAACTACTGCAAAAAATGATAAAATTCTAATCAGAAACAGCAAAATTAATCTAAAGGAAAACAGTTCAGACCTTCAGAGGGATTTAGTGGCATCTTGGTTTGATGAAAGTAGCTTAACTGTACGGCCTAGGCTTCTGGACACTGGCCGTGATGCAATGCGACAAATAGGAAAATTATTTTTGACTAATAACATGAAGTAAAAACACTAAGCATGGACTAAAAGTGCTAATCACTGACTGCTGACGACTAGAAGAAAGTTGTTTTCAGTGATGAAACTCATTTATTTGTGGAGGGATACATTTCAGATGATGCGAGATGAATGTGATTGTGAACCTTTGAGACAGGACCTTATCTATCAAACTATAAAACAACCGCTAAAGCAGATGTTTTGGGGGTTTTACACTACAAGTATTTTCCTATTGGCTGTGAAAATTACGCACCCCTTAAGGGGCGGGTTGTTTTTTTCTCTGATCGTCTCCTTAGAACCAACCCTGACAAGAAATCTTGGGATCAATAATCTCAGTTGTTGCAAAATTGTATTGGCGAACTATTCCTATTCGCCTCTGTGCCATAGCTAAACTCAATATACTAACACTAAAAGTCAAGAAGTCGTTCAAGAAGACGTTACACAGGTTTCACACACTATGTTTATCGACAAATTGCTAGTATAACGACAAATGTAAACAACTCTTCCCAAATATCTCCTTAAATATATTAACATGTTCGATTAATATCAAACTAACAGAGTCTTGCCAATACCGTAAAGTTGAGGCTGTCTCGACTTCTAGGTTTCTCTAAGCTGTCGATAATTTGTAGCAATTCTTGACCCCGTCCTCGATTCTGGAACAATTGCCAAACGCTAGAACCACTCGACCGCTATCCTGTGTCTCAAGCATAGCTTATATAGTTCCTATCTCCCTCGCATCACTTTATTTCTACCTACTTGTAATTCAAATAATCACATTTCATTTTTGATTGGGCAAAGATTGCTTAGAAAAAGCAATCAATCTAAATTAAAAGTCCCCAAGGTTAGTGAAGAGAAACCTACGAATAGCCGAACGTCACAAAATGAACTCATTTTTCTTGTGCAATTAGCGTTTGATAGACTCCTATGTGCTGGGGAGAATTCCTTTATTATGAGACAATCCTTATATGTAACTCCTTTCAATTTAATTTAAATATTACCAGAATCGTATTTTTTTATTGCTAATAAAAATAATTCAAAGTTATTACAGATTTCTTTGCTTATAAAAATAATTCAAAGTGAATTAATTATCTAACTGAGCTCCACACAGATATAAAATTAATTAAATGTATGATGTATGAATACTGAACATTTAATGAATGTACTACATGTGAATAATGAATAATGTATCTCATCCTCATAAGCGTTTTCGGAAGAATACTACATAAAACAAAATATTTAATGCTTACTCCTTTTTATTCACAGTAATCCTCTCGGTGTATTTACAGAACTGCCATTTCTTTCACCCAAAACTAGTCCATTAGTACGCGCATACTATAAGCTTACAAAACAAACATTCCAACCTTCTCAGTAAAAGAATAGGAATTTTGATTTTAACGTTTTTATATACCCTCTTTTTTCTTCAATCCTACCACTCTAACACGAACGAATGCTTTCTAGAATAAAACAAACAACTATGTTTGATTCAGTTTCTAGGATTTATCCTCAATCAAACAGAAATCCCACATAGAGCAAAATAAAGGAAGCTCGATTAAGTCTTCTGTGTTAGCTGCTGGAGTAAACAGAAATTTTTGATATCCAAGTAACGATACCGAAATGTTTATGTAGTTGTAGTAAATTCTCAAAGGCAACTGTTCTTTCTTTATGTTCTTTCTTTGTGAAGTTTCTCCAACAGAACTCATTATAATGCATTCTATAAGCTGAAAAGAGTTTACTTAGAACACAGGAGATGAATATATCTTTTTTATACTAAAAAAAATAAATATGAATACTTTAATAAAAAAGCAAGATTAAAAGCAAGTTTATTTTTCTTTTTTTTAAAAAAATTTAAGAAACTTATACGAAGTTGTATACTGTAACTGAAGTTATACAAATCTGATTTATATTGAAGATTTTAAGCCATCATTAGCAAATACAGAGTATTTATAAAAGAATATCCCAATTATGAGAAGCTACAATTACAAAACTAAACCTTTATAACGTTTTCAGTTAAATTACATTAAAAAGAACACTTTAAAGTCTACAAAATTATAAAAGTTTAATATGATTACTGTATCATAACCAATCCTGGTTTTCATCACATGGGTCAACCTTCTTTTTATGTCTATGTGTAGACCTACCGATGTTCTGGCATATTCTGGTATTTCTTTCCAACTGTTCCCATTTCTACGTAATAAGATAAATAGCTGAGTTATTTGTGTATCTCGACTTCTAGATTTTTCTCGACTGCCATATATTTTTTCCGAAATTTCAACATTTCTAGATCGCTTACATATTTCGGCAGGGCTTTTATGA
This sequence comes from Nephila pilipes, assembly GCA_019974015.1. Taxonomy (NCBI): domain Eukaryota; kingdom Metazoa; phylum Arthropoda; class Arachnida; order Araneae; family Nephilidae; genus Nephila; species Nephila pilipes. Next base: position 109,465 of record BMAW01086947.1, read on the forward strand.
TATGAGAGAAATTCGCTGACGAGAGGCAGATCGAGGGTGATCCTCAGCAAGATCTCAGCAGTCTCTGATGTGATTTCTCGCGAGGTGGTCGTCTCAGATACCTCTTAATACTAATTTACAATACGTTGCTGTAACACATGATATAATTATATACTAGCAACTTAAAATCAATGTCTTTTCTTCCAGTTCCTCATAGTAACTTCTTGAAACGGTACACCACCATCAGATAGAAACACAAACGATATTCAGTGCTCATTTACGGTGGATTTGTAGCAGAATAGATGATTACCGTATTCCTAATCAGTAGCTCCCAAGAAGTGTTAATTTAACTGACTGCGCCTTTTTTTCTTTAGGGTTATATAAAAGATAAAGAGATTTTTTCTGCCACTACAGACGAACACTGACGAACTGAAGACACGAATAACTACAGTCATTCAAACTATATGACTAAACATGTTAAAAGATGTGGGGCGAATTCTATTATCGGTTGGATATTGTTTATCTTCCACTAGTGTTGGTTACACTGAATACTTATAATTTCATAAACTTAGTATTTGCTTTTACAAAAAGATTGTAACTACTTTAGTTTTCTGATAATAATCTCCCACAGTTGGGCAAAAGCGTATCCCGGAAATAATTTTGGGGAGTGTATAAACGTTCTGTCCATGACAAAAGCATTTTTTTTTTAATTTTAGAACTACTACTCGGAAAAAAAGTAAATAGTACGCTATATCAATCTTATTTCTCTTATTTAAAATTGTTCAAGTATTGAAATAATTTTATCAAGTTGTGAAAACTTAAAAAGTAAAAGATCATTTAAGAAAAATAATTAAAATACCATTAGAATAAAACTAGAATTTTTCGAGAGGAAGATATATTTAGGGATGCACCCCCTCCCTACCTCTTCATCTACAAACTTTGAACCAGAGGCCCTCTTTTAATGATAGCAAAGACTTTTCTATACTTTTACCAGAAATCGACTTAATTGAAATCCTGTCTTCTCTTCGGGATAAAAAAAAAGTTTTACGCATGAAAGAAATAATAGTTCTTACACTTAAAATTTAGAATATTTATAGTAGTGTAACAAGAATTATCCAGAAATATTTAAATTTCGAGAAAAAATCTTGGGAGGTGCATATGTCTCCTTGCACTCCCATTGGGTAAGGCCAATGCCTTTGGGATATTGTTTTGTAAAGTACTTGTATTATTAAACTCAATTTTCAAGGAAGAGAAAAACAAATTACGGAAATTCATTGTTACATAATGTCGTACAAACAAAATGCTTCAGAAAAACACGGCTAACAAAAAGTGTTGCTTTCATATATTAACACTAAACGCTTTTATAGAAAATTTATTTTAAGATATTCAATTCTATACCTTGTAAACTAATTACATATAATAATATGTCAATGTACTACTTTTCTTCAATTTAAAAAACTGCTTTAATAATTCTGTAAACAAGATTAAATTTGCATTGCCGAAAATACATTAATGCTCCTAGCTATATAAAAGCAAAATACCTTGATATTTCTGTCAACAAGATTTCCTATATTTTTGTAATAATCTTTCTTAATGATGTTAAAATAAATATTTTGTGTGTTCTGTATAAAGATTATGTATATTCTTGAGAATGTGTTAAATCTTCTTGATGTGTATAAAATGTAAAGTATTTTAATGTTTATTTTACCTAACACCTCTAATATAGATATCGTTTTAATTCCGAAAAGTCAAACAGAAATGTGTGAAGTAAATATAATGAAAATCCTTACAAAATTTGAATGTACATGAATAGTACCATATTTCATACGTGAATGTACATCATATTTCTTATTCTATTGAGCATGGATAACTGAAATGAAATTTTTTATCAATATTTTAATAAAAAATGAAATGAAAGGGGAAAAAAATAAAGAAAATAAATATATCATTCCATTATACAAAGTCTAGATTATAATATTATTTATATTCGTCCTTTTTAAAAAATGCGTAAATGCTGTATTTCGATATTTATCAATTATCGTATCTCTTTAGAACGTAATCATGCTAAATTATATATATATATAACTTGAAACTTCTAAATAATTATCGGTAAAACGCATATTTAATTGTAAGTATTAACACTAAAACGACCGATATTTTGAGCTACATAAAACAATGATTAGGGATTGTTTTGATCACAATAAGAAATCTAGAGAAAATGTTTGATTTTTATCGCAAATAGTATTATAAAAAATTAAAATAAGTTACTTTAAGCAATTTAAAGCACACGCAACATTTATTTAACAGTGAGAACTTTTTCTGAGATATTTTTGGGGATCATCATCCATCTTAACTCTTCTATACATAACGCTCAAGATGCAGTAATTTCTTTTCAACAATAAATAGTAATATATTTTTGGAAGTTCGCTGATGCTTTTGGTAAGACACACACTGGAATTGTCTTTGGAAATCAGGGGCAGCTCTCTTCGATTTAGATGCATATTGCATCAAAAACAGAAATTCCTTTTTCCAATAGCGTATGCAAGTTTGTGAGATGGAAAGCCATCGCAGTTGTGACATTTATTTCCTTATAAAGGGATGGACCAATTAGTTTCGTGAGAACATCATCTCTAAGCTGGGCATTTTTGTTCCCTTAAAGAATAAATTTGTTCTATATCAGCACTGAATAGTGAAAGATCCCGCGCTTTTGATCACAAGTCATGCAAATCTAGAATCATGCATCGCCCCTCTTTGTAAACTAGGGCAGTAAAAGCATCCAGTTATTCCACGGAAACGTCCTATAAATCCAATTTTATTTGGTACGAGCCTCTTCAATCTTATATTCTTGAACATGCTTCCATATGGACTCAGAAAAAAGGAAAATCCCAAATGATGCTTCATTTCTCCAATACTCTTCTTGACATAAGTAATAGATATAGTCTTTTCTTTCATTGTGTTTCCTGAGTAAAATTTTAAAGATTTAATAGAGTTTTCATCCGGAATGTACTATTGAGACTCATGTGGGGTATGAACATTTTCTGAAGAACCAACAGTATGTTACGATGGATTTTCATCATCCATTTCTTCTGGTGAGTCCTTGTCTTGATCAAGAATTTCCCTTTTAAATGGAATTTTGTAATCTGAAACGCTATTTTTTTAATCTTCAATACATTTTTCGTCTTGTTGTTGAAAAACAGCTGAACACTCATTAATACCAATTTGTTTTGAACGAGGTATTAGAAAAAAAGCTTTCAGACACGTACAATGCTCAATGATTGAATAAAAAATTACTGACTCACATTCACCTGCAATGACTCTGCAAATAAGTGTCTGTGCGAATTTAATAAAAAAGGGAGGACAGTTGGGGAGACAAAACCAGGTTATTTTAACAGCAGATGACTTAAATCTATATGGTAGTTTTGATTTTTTTTTTCTGTTACGCACAATTTTTTTGTCTTCTTTTTACTTCCCCTGAAATTAGTCAATGCTCCCAGGCTGAATTTTGTAAGATTTCCCAACTACAGAAAGGATAAATATCCATACTGGCATGAAATACATTAAGTTTATCTTCATTATTCTAAATATTGGAATAATGTGTTGAAGAGCCCTCATATATTAAGAATTAGATGAGCATAGCTATTCATAAAATCACATAATTCGACACGTCTTTGGTAGTTACCAGTGCTACCACAATCACAATGTGTTGTCCACAAGTCACCAAGAAAAGTATTGTTTCCATTGGATAAGTTAAAAATGATTGGGAAGGCTCATTTAGTTAAGAGGGGGGTACATGTTAAAGATGTTTAGCTTTTTCCACAATCAACTAATAGAGGAGCATTTCTAAATTTGAAATTTTGAATAGCAGTATTGCTGTATTGCAATAAATTACATCTTGAACAAGAGACACCAAACCATCGCCTCCTTTCTGTTATCTAATCAGAACGTAGTTTATTCTAAAATTGGTGGTTCTTTTCAATTTTGTATCGTGAAGAGCAATGATTTGAGTATCATGAATTTCGTCTAGAACCAAAATAGCCTCCAGTGAAATTCTTGTAGCTTTGATAGTTAATCCATTTATATTTCAAATCAGAATTTTTTTATTTCCATTTATATTTCAAATCAGATGTCCTTAACGCATTACAGATTATTCTGTGCAACGGGTAGCGTAGTTTGCAGAATAATGGCTAATGGTAAGGAGAAGAAGGAATACAACTATATAATAATTACTGGAGATTGAAAGGTCTGGAGCACCCTAAAAAAGGATACCGATTTGTCTCCACCTACAATCCTTAGCTGGACATAATGAAGTAAGCGTCTCACATTGGGTTTCTCTACCAGGAGTATCAACTTTTGATATATACCACCCATTTACTCAGGGACAAACCTTCCCTAAACCTACTTACTTATAAAACCGACAAATAAAACAAATTTAGAAATCATTACAATATTTAAGTATATCATTTTTTTTCCTAATCCACAAATTTTAGGTGTATTTGACAGAAAAGATTTTGTCTGGCAAAGAATAGACAAAACTCTTTGATGTTCATTGAGTTAAATTTCATTCAAGGGGAAGATATATTCAAAAGATTAATTTCCAAATACTTTATAAATACTGAAATTATACCTTTATTTTTGGATTCATCAATGATATTTTTACTAAAATCTAATTTAAGCTTCATTTCTCTACAACAATCATAGCACCCAAAAACTTCTCAATTCAATTTCTATAATACCATTTGAGCGGAAATAAAGTTATCTCCTAAAAATATATAAATAATAACATTCAATATTTTTTTCTGGCTCTTTTCTCTAGGTGTGTATCTTTGATAATATTGACACATATTTATTTCTTAGCTATCTATCCATAACGCAAGAAATAGTTGAAGTTACCCGTATATTTTTTTTCTGAATTTTTATAGCGTGTTATAACTGCTAAAATAAATGTAATTGTTTTTTTGTTTTTAATAAAACTCATTCCGAAAAATTCTTGCCGTTATGTTTGCATTTAATTAACATTTTTTTTTCTTTTGAATTAAAAAAAAATGTATGTTCAAGATTCTTTCTTTTCAGAAAATAATCTTTATGTCTTTTTCTTCCTCTTGATCTCTTATAATTAATTCTAATAAAATAAGTGTTTTGATGAGTTATACAAATTATGTATATATATATATACCTAAAAGGGCACCAAAAAGGAGTTACCGATTGTAATGAAATTTCGTATTCAAAGACATTTGGACTGAATATGCAAATGATTAAAATTTTGTGTCCAATGAATGTATAGCGGAGCTACAGCGCATCGGAACTGCGCACTCAGTAGGTGTATATAAAAAGCGATTCTCAATCGGATGGTCAAATTTTCTGTTGCATTGCAATTTAGGATACTTTTCAACGACTGAAAAATGCCTCGCCGCAGGATTCGAGCTCATTTCGAGGAACTGTCAAGAGTATGAAAGAGGTCGTATCACTGGATTGAAAAAGGTAGGTTGGGTAAATCGGAGAATCACTCGTCATATAGGTTGAAGCGATGCAGCAATTAGAAGATGTTGGCAAGAATGGGAGGAAAATGGCAGATTTCAGTGGCATGATGATCGACCTAGAGATATAGCAGATAGGGATGATAGAGTGATTGTCAAATCAGCTGTCACAGCGCTTGATTCATCGTTATCAACCATCAGACGTGCTACCCGCACACGAGTATCCATCATGACCATTCACAGACGGCTGATAGAGCGAAATTTACGCTCATACCGACCGCTACCCCACCTGCCACTCACACCTGCACACTGTCGAACCAGATGCAAATAGTATCTTAAAAAAATAATACTATCTACAGCACTTTATGATTTCAATGATACAATTGCTTACACAATGACTTTAATAATATTATTAATACACTAATTATTATAAATAGCATAAATAGACAAAAAATCATTTCATCACTTCAGAAATTATTTTTTTCTAATTTATTTGAGGTCTTCAGATTACAGAAATTTATTATAAAATATATCATAATGAAATTTTTAAATTGAATATGCAAATTTCATTTGGAAAATATTTCCTTCGTGTTTTTAATTACAAAACAGTATCAATACATGTGAAATCTCGTTTTATTATGAATAAAAGAACTCTATAAAAATAAAAACTGATTATCATACATTTTGAATAAAAATCACATAAATAGATTTTTATCTTAATGAATACCAAACTGAAATGCATAAAAATTAATATTTTCGAAAACTTTACATTGATTAAATATTCTTTACAAATGTTATACTCTACTTTTTAAAGCACAAAATAGCTGTCATTTAATTATGTTTTTTTAACTTATATGCCGCATGAATAGATCTTCCAGATTTCTGGGGTGATCCTTATTAATTTCTCATAATCAATTCCCCCCTTTCCTATAAAATGTTTAATTCACAAAACAAATTTATTCCTTAAATAAGATACCAATATTTTTATTAACAATTTACAAGTGTGATATATGTATTTTAATTAGTTTGTCCCTTAACTTCAACATTTCGAAGAATTCTTTTTCATACATAGAATAAATAAATATATTTAAATGTTATTTTTACTAAGCTGAAAAATGAATGTGTTGCGGTATTTCTAAAATGTATGATTCGATAGAGAAAATGTGAGATTATTTATTATTCGTCGATTGAAAAATCATTAATATGCCTTACAGGGGGGGATAGAGTTTTAAATTCGTTTGATGCAAACAATTCTTTTTCATTCTTATAGTTTTACTCTTAATTAAGCATTTGATTTTTAGCCAGCCTTGAAGTTTTGTAAAATCTACACCCCTGCGCAAGATAGCATTTATTAATGAACTATAAGGTATATGAAATGTATCTCACTATATAACGACCTTTATAAATAATCAACAACAACAACAATATTTATATTCACCTGATATCAGAAATATAAATACTTATATTTGTCGCATTTATAGGTACTCTGTTAATCTCGGTTGATATATTTAGTGCTAATCCCTGTAAAATCCCTAAATTAACTTAAAATTTTAAACTAGGAATCTATGAACGTAACACATCAATCAATAACTCCCGAGACTAACATTGAAAACAACATTTCTTTAGCAAAATTTTTTTTTATTCATCAACATAACACCTTTTGTTAATCACCTTTTAGGGTGATACAATCGTTCCAACGCTTTTCCAAATCTTTTTTTTTTTTTTTTTTTCGCAAGAAATCTTTTTTGTTGCGAGTAAATAGCGATAAACAGCTTTCTGAATCATCGACTCGTTGCTGTTTTTGTTCCATCGAAAGCAATCGCGGCACCCACTTGGAAAAAACCTTTTTCATGCTCAATTTTTCATGAAGGATAGTAAATACACTTCCATATGATATCTGTGTCATCTCAGCAATCTCACGGAGCTTTACTTTACGATCTTTCATTATAATTTTTGTCACTTCACTCACATTTTCCGGTGTAACGGCTTCCACAGGTCTACCCGAGCGTTCCGCGTCATTTGTGTCGGTACGACCACGTTTAAACTCGGCAAACCACCGACAAATCGTTGCTTTTGATGGACAAGAGTCCGGGTAACATTTTTCAATCCATTGTTTCGCTTGCACGGTGTTTTTACCCATTAAAAAACAATGTTTTATCAGAACACGAAACTCGGTTTTTTCCATTTTTTAAACAAACTACAAAACGACTTTACTCCAACCTCGATAACTCAGCTGTTTCTGGTCCGATCGACTTAAAATTTTGACACGTTTCAAGCAAAGGTTCGTACTCTAGAAAGACCTGGTTACTGGTTTACTACGAGCGCCATCTCTGGGTTAGTCTCGGGAGTTATTGATTGATGTGTTATATATATATCGGAGTGTATTGTATAAATGTCATATATTAGTTCAATGTGTAGCAGTATTTGTATTCACATATAGTAACGCAACCAGAATATTCTGGAAATTTCAGATTGCCCACAATTTTAATTTAAATCATATTACAAATAATATCTGTTTTATCACTTTTGTTATGGATTATGATTCTAGAGGCATGAATTCTATTTCAGAGCTGTATTGGTATAAATAAGAATTTAAGAACATTATTATATTTTTTCGAAGCAGATATCATCCATCGTTATAATATTATCAACTTTATCTAAATTGACGAACTATATCAAATCGTCACAGGTTAATTCATTCGAATAAACTTATAAATGTAACGAATCATGTATGTAAAAATATATTTATAAAAGTAAATAATCATATGTGTATTTCGAACTATGTTTATAAGAATTCTACCACTTCACTTAGATACAATTTGTTTACAGAGAATGTATGGATGCACTCTCTGAGAAAATGGAATTATTCTGTTCAGACCCATCCAATACACTTACATTCATATCAACAATCGAAGGAAAAATAAAGGAAAGAAAGCAGCCAAACGTAACTGCTGCATCCAAGTGAATTAGTCAATCTGAACAGAATTCTTATTGGACAGGAAAAATGTTAGACGACTCTACTCGAGTCACCTTTGCTTCGAAATCAATTTGTCTTCGATTCATTCAACTTACTATCAGTACTACATTTATTCCAGAATGAAGAGATATGTAAGGCTAACTTGTACTTTATTAAAAAGAATTTTAAAATGTATTTCAAGATTATATATAAATTTATATATGGGAGGGATGTATGTTTATGAATAATTATATCGGAGCACACCAGGATTAGGTTTTGGAGCATTTCGAGCTCTTAAAGAGGTTTTTGCTTTATACGGTAAGTTTTCGAAGATTTTGTTCTTTCGTGGCTTCTGTTTTTCATGAATTATTCAGCAACCGTTGCTTATTAGCATTTTACAAGAAAATATTTTGAATCTATATGTTTTGCTTGGATACGATAGATAATGTATTTCTTATGTTTTATAACAAAACTATAGAATACCAATTGCAAAAAACTGACAGGTTCCTGAGGGGAATTTCTCATATAAAGCTCAAAAACACTATTTCTTATTAACAATTTGAACAAAATTTAATATATAAAAACATTTAGCATAATGTTTGAAAATTGCTTTATTTGTGTACAAATATGCAATATTGAAAACCCTAGATCATTAAATATTTATTATTACATATACTTGTGTAATATCTTTATACAATTTTCATTTAAATGCATTTGCTTAAAAGGTTTTTAATACTTCATGAATAAAATTTTGGTACTTATTTAAATGCAATAAAGAAAAATATTTAAAATTATTTTCTGTTATTAACTTTATTTTGTAAAAGCTTTAACTTAGTTAGGAAGCTTAAGAAATTCTGGCTTTATAAAGGTTAAATAAAAGGCTCATATTTGTCTCGTAATTTTTAAATAATGAAGTCAAATTATTAATATATGAAGCCAAACTTTTTGGCTTTTTATTTAAAAACCCAGTCTTAAATGAAAAGGCTGAATTTGAACAAAGGAGAAACTTGTAAGGTTCATATATTTTCTATAATGTCTTATGTTTTTAATCAATTTTATTATATTCAAAGCAATGATATCTAAACTTGTTATATCTTATGTTAAAATATAGCTTCTATATCTATGGGTGTCATGTTGTGTTCTCTATTAGGGTCAACAGAGATTCAATTAATGAAATTTATCCAAATAACGATACCTTCCTAGATTTAATTAAGTTTATTTAGACATTATATTCAAGGACAGAACAAATTTACTGACAAGTAATTGACAGTAAACATAATAATACAGATTCACTTAAATTTCGGGGCGGAAATCCTTGTTTACTTGTTAACTCTTCTGCATGAACTGCTGGAAATTCGAACTCCAGTTGACATTACGCCTCCGGCAGACGCTAGGTGGTACGCTTGAACGCGCTGCGGTTACACTTCTAATTTTATTAATAAATTGAAAGAAAACTGAAATAAATTTATTATTAAAGATTAATAAAAAAACGAAATTTTATTAAATGTAACACTTTAATCTTTAAGTGAAATATTATGTTTGCTTATCCCATTTTTACACTTAGAAAGGAATATTAAATGTTATTCTGTCAAAAGGCTTATTTTAAGCAATTGTGTTAAAAGTGATAATAACGCTGCATCTTGCATAACGTAATTGCTTTGATAGAGCACAAATATAAAAAAAAACAATTTTTTTTATTTACCTCCATCTTAAAAAGAATCTTTTTATATATGAGTAATTTTTGTTGAAATTGATTTAAAAATGCATGAGTAATGTATCCACATTGATGATTTGATATCCATATCATGTACTGTGGATATCTATTATTAATTGCTGTATGACTGTCTAGGTACAGTAAGGAATTCTTAACAAACGAACATCATGTGAGACAGTTTAATGTATTTCTTCATTTTTATAAACTGAGCAAGTAAGACATTTGAATGTATTGCTGTAAAAATGAAAATAAAATGATTAGCTATGCAATATACACACAGAATCTTAATACTTTTATAATATTAATTTATTTAAACTGTTAGATTTTGATATATTTAGAGGCATTTAAAAACGTATATAGATAAACTGATTATTCGTAAGCTACGAAGCAGTTTCGAAAGAAATTTAAAGGTGTAAACATCAAGTATTTTCTAAGAACGCTTAGATGCTTTTAAAATTATTGATGAAATATTAGGAAAGAGAAATGGGCTTTACGAAGCATTTTAACAAGTAAACAATCAATACGTTTGAAATTATCTTAGTAATATCAACATTTTCGGTGCATTTTTTTTTCTTTTCATTTCGTTGAAATAGTTTTTTAAAGAGAATATTTCAAAATTATTTTACCTAGACTAACATTTAGCAAAAGTTTTTCTAAAAGAAAATATTTCGAAAATATTTATCAAGAATCTGAAGTAGAAAAATAACTATTATAAAAGCATAAATAAATATTTAACGAATTCTTAATAAAATAGAATTGTTATAAAAAAGTATCGGTATGAAGCACTATTCAATATGAAATACTACATATGATAATTACAGATTTTCGCTATTATATTTTTTATTACAAAACATCGCATTTCTTTCCCGAAATAGGTCAAAGTATTCTGTGTCATTTAAAAATACAATTTGACTTAAAAGGCATGGTATTTTTTTAAAAAATATGTGCTTTATAAAAGGAATTTAAGATATGTTAGATAAGAATTATCAAAAATTTAAATGAGTAGCGTGCTATAATTTTAGTGCGAAAGCGCAAGTGTGATAGGTACTAAAATATTTCTAATAAATGTATGAAAAAAATAATTAACTATTTTTTAGAATTCAAATTTTATCTTTGGAATGGTTATTTTCTATTTTAGTATACATAAAATGAAGAAGTATAAACATATCACTTCGAAAATAACGCTAATATATACTAAATAAAATTATTATTTCAAAAACCTGTAAGCCTTTTTTTTCACAAATCATTTATTCAAAATTCAAACTGTTTAGTTATTATTTTAAAATTTCATAACTTCTGACACAGCACTAGATAAATTTACTGTACGAATAAGAAAATAAAATATTTTCTTCATGAAATTATTGTCTTAAGCCAAATTAAATTTTCAAATGATTAAGAATTTCTTACCTAAATTAAATGTACAGTAACTTTACATTACAGAAAAGTGCTAACAAATATTTATCTCAAAAATGGTTTCAATTTATTATTTTTCAATTACATAGAGTTAATCATAATTACTTAAAAGAAATATTTTATTTTAAAGTAAAATAAACTGTTCAATAAATGTTTATCATTCCTTAGTTCTTAAAAATTTATTCTCATATATATTTTCAAATGAAATGTAATTTGATTCATAAATATACTCTGTATTTTTCTATCTTTTGGTTAAAAGTATATAAATAATACGCATAAATTTTATTTATGAATGTTATTTATATGTTTTTAACCAAAAATCAAAAAAAAAAAAATAAAGAAAATATTTCTAAGTTATCAATTCCGATACAGCTTAAATGCTATTTTTCGAATATGCTCACTGTTTATTTTTCAAAACTTATTATAAAAGTTATTTTGTTTCTCGTCAAATGCTTTGAAAATTTAAATTTTTCACGAAATATTTAAAATTATTTGTGATTTGAAAAGAAAGGTGAATGTACATCAAACTGAAAATTCTGTTTAAACCAGTCATGATTAAAAATGTTGAAGGAAATCAACAATAAAAAATCTGATCCTTTTTTTTTCTTTAAAGGAAAAAAAAAAGCTATAGGGAATTTTTGGGTAAAATGTATCACATTACTCTATTATTTTTTATTATCTCAGTAAAAAGTAGAAATACATCGTCGGTATTACAGTTATATTTATTTGTGTACAACTAATGTTTTTAAACACTTGAACCTCTTAAATAAGCTAAGACGAAATCAACTCTAGATTTAAGAAATTTTTTAGAAAGTAAAATAATTTCTGCGCAGTAAATCTTTTTTTTTTCATTTTCATTTATTTGATGTGGTGTGACTATTTATTAATGTCTCGCTGAGAAGCGACACAAGGGCTATTGACACCGGATCATATGATTTTTAACCTCCATCAAATGATGAGGAAGACATATGAGTTGGCATCTCCCTCTTCAAACTTCCACACCAAGCCATCAGGATCCGTCACATAATATGTCTTTAGTAGCATTAGAGCATGGGCCCACAACACTGACCTCGAATCTAACACCACGACCACGTAGCTACCATGGCCACTTCAATCACTTGTAGCTTTTATATAGTGGAACGAAATACATTTAAATAAATATATAAGCAAAACGATTACTTTCCTAATATCAAGATCGTAAAATTGTTAATAATATAAATATTTTTTTTTTACTTCGATGTATTCTGAAAAATATTTAATGAAATGTAAAGTCTGTTAAAAGAGAAATTTCTGGAAAATAAAAATAATGATAATAAGAGTTCTCTTTTCACACTTTATTTGTACTTTTTAATTCCTTAATTTTGTAGAGTTAATTATAATGTTATTTTGCAGTGAGAAAAGTTAAATTAAGGGAAAATAGGAGCATTTTTAAAATAGCTGGAAACAAACGCAATACGGGAGCGTTAAATGACTATATAATGGGACTAAGTAGTTTTAATAAGAAGAGTTTGAGATTTCCTCTATATATTTTGACATACAAACATCTCTGGAAGGAATATCGAAATAAACAGAGGGAATCGGATTTCGAGCTTATCTTTCTATTTCTCTTAGAACTGCGAGTTTCCAGAAGCCAAATGAAAGAAGTAAATAATTTCGAAGCTTTCTGAAATTGTTCATCAACTAAGAGCTGATAAATTTGAAGTTCTTAAGCAAACTCCTGGAGAATTCTTTTGTATTTATATTTTCCTCTAACAAAATAAAATAATATAAAAGTTTTACTTTTTTTTATTGCTCAAATTGCATTTTAAATTTAAAGTTAAGGGCTTCAATGTGAAGCTCATCTTATTTTTATTAAATCAATTTGTGTGATTTTACTTTGTTCTATTTATTTTACTTTTTTAGGTAGCCTGCGTGTATTTACTGAAATTATGGCTACAAATTGAAATGAAATGAATCTTCTAATTTTTCTGAACAAAAATCTTTTAAACAATTAAGAGGAAAGATTAGTGAAGTAACTAAATAAGGTATTAAAATTTATTTAGTTAAAATAAGCTTAGATCATGTACAGGAATATTCAAATTCATTTATTTACGAGGATGTTCCAAAATTAAGTTTCGTCATTTTTGTGAAAAAGCACATGGTACACCAGATGAAAAAAAACAACCGCCATAAGAATCCACACCCGTTTCTGGTGCAGCAACGGAAGTAGCGTCAATGGAGGATTAATAACACATACACCGAGCGACGAAAAAAAGTGAGTTGCAACAGACCAAGGTGCCCGAGACGGGACTGACAACATCCTTACATTGCATTAATGTACAGTATATGGGGTTAGCGAATAGACGCATAACAGTATCAGATGTAGCATTCACACTGCGTATTAGTCACGCTTAGGTCTGTACAAAAAATAATTCGAGATAAAAACCAACATTTTTAAAAATAACGCTTCTATATGGTGGCAAAATTTATTAAAAAATTATTGAAATATTAACTTGTAGCAATTGTCTAAATATTGCATTGTTAGGCGAGTAAGAACGATTCCCAAAGATTCAGAGCTCTAACTTGATGGGAAGTTGGTTAAATTAACGATCGAAAGTTTGATGATACACTGATACACACACAGACAGACAGACACCAAGTGAAATACATAAAAACGTTTTAAAAGTGCTGAGGTGGAGTAGACTGTGTGACAATTCCTTGCATCACAGTGCACGGAATTTTACCAGAGTGGTTTTTTAAAATTTATTGCACGCTACGACAAATGTATAAATGTCATAGCATTAGTGCAAGGTGCCATGACATTCATACATTTGGGTTCATGAGGACTCCATTTTCTTGAGGGGGGGGAACAATAAGGTTTCAAAGTGAAAAAAAGTGACGAAACTTACTTTCGGAGCATCGCTCGGGATTGTTCAAACTGATAGTGATATCCTAAATCTAGATTTAGGATTCAGCTACGTTTGATGTGGTAGTTGTAACTTACATAATATTTCTCCACGTTTATATACCATAATGTCTCCTTTAAGCAGAAACTTATTTCTACTTTTTCTCCTTAATCAAAGTGTTGTAAATGAGCGTTAAGAAATAAAAATAATATTTAATAAGATGTCACTTAATTTAAGGTCAAGTTTCCTTTTCTCAAGTTTTGTTAACAAGTAACATTTGTTCCCCGGTCATATGTTTAGAAATAAGATAGAAAATAATAACCCTTGAGAATTATGGAATAAAATTACTTAAAAATAGGTATTTCGATTGTATTTATTTAAAAATTGATCAATAGTTATGTAATGAAACATAATTATTGCCATTCTACGAGTTTACAAGTTACAGAGAGAGTCGAATAACGAAAGTTATGGATTTTCTTAAAGTTGTTTACCCATTGTTGGTTTTTGTAGCCTTGTTTATTTCTTTTTATCTGAAAATACTTTCACAAATAAACACACTTTTTTTTAAAAAAAAAATTGTTTTAAATCAGATTATTCAACATTTATTTCTATTTCCATGCGATTGTAATTGAATTATGTCATCAAAGGAGCTTTTATAAAATGTAAATCATGTAAATCTCTCTTTTGAAAAGGTCCGCAATGAACGAATTTCGACACTGTAAGCAAACATATCTTTAGAACAATTTTTAAATGTTATAAATTCTCAAACTAGGTAAGAAAAGTTATATTTTGAAGGGAAAAAAAACAATAAAAATATGAATTAACTTTTTTTGTAATTATATTCTTAAGAATCCTTTAATAATTTTTTTGTAAGAAAATCAAACGAGAGATTAATTCATTTATAAAAAAAGACAGTTAATAAAAATTAAAAGTTTTAAAAAATTTCAAAATTCGACAGTCAATTATGTTTTTATAAAGTGATTATGATACCTTAACATTCCATACTAAATATGCTTAAGGAATGAATGAATTTCTCATAAAATTATTGATTATATTTATTTATTATATACGTAATATTCTGTCAACTAATACAGTTTTATTAACATTTATTCGGCACCCTATTTGTGAGAGAACTACTATTTTATGACCGAGAATAAAACATACGATGCTATAGTTTTATTCTATTTCATAGTTATTCTCTGGGAAGGAGAGAAAGGCTTAAAAAATCGAACAAATTTTCAAGAAGAAATAAATTTATCTATTTGAAATAAATAGATAAATTTATTATAACGTAAATAGAAGCAAAGAAAATAGCCGAATCAATTATTATTTTCATTCCAAAATAATTTGCTAATTTTTTTAATACAAAATTCTCCAAGTTTCGTTAAAATCATATCTATTGTTTACAGACTTAAATGCAAATGGAGTATTTCAATCCTTTTTTATACACTGAAAAATAACTATTACTTTAATGTTTTACAAAACGCATGATTTTTTTTATTATCTTTCACAAAGGATTTGTCAGAAAATGAAAATTTTAAGCTTGGATCCCACACGATTTGCTTTTTTTCCATTTTGGAATGGTTTGACAGTATATTTTAACTTTTATAAATTTTGATCATGAAAGAGTGTAAAAAATGGTTTTTAACGTTTTACCATTTTTTTAAACGAAACGTTTGCCCGAAGGTCTCGAATTTTTAAGCTTTTGTTGACCTCTTTGTGATTTTTTTAAATCGAACTGAGTGTGTGAGAGAGAGTAGGAATTTTGAGCAACATTCGGATTTCGTTTGGATGAAATATCCAACTCAGCTTTAGAAAAAAAATATCCATTTGTGTTTTCAAAAAATAGGGAAGGTGTAAGAGGTATTCAAAACATTCTCTAAAGTTATTTCACAACCCGAACATTTTTATTTCTAGGTCAAAATTCCAGAGTGCCATTCCATTTTAAGGGTAGAAAAATAACCACAGACACTACAGTATTTATAATGTTCATTTTTATTGAGCTGCTTATTTGATCAAAAAGGGCTTTTGAGTTATTTTCTTCAATCTTTATGAAGAATTTTAATTTATTTTGTATTTTGGCGATTTTGTATTTTCTTCATATTTTTAACACATCATGGTGGTAAAGTCATATCAATGTGGACCTGTGTAATATTTCGTATATCAGTATGGACTTGGTAATGTAATTCAAATTCCAGTAGAAAAATAACAACTATACTAGTTAATTACCCCTAAATGTATTCACAAACCATATAATAATAAAATTTTCAAGCTAAGTTCAGATTTAGAGTTTAAGATCTCTATTATAATGCAAAATATGTGTTTTATTTTTCCTTTATATTAAATCCATAATGTTTTAATATAAAGGCTGTTACTGACGAATACTTCAATAATTCAGAATATCACATTTTTAGATGACTTCAAAGTTATTTAATGCGGTGTTTCATAGGAAAAAACTTCTAAGTCCTTCCACATGAATACATTGAGTGGAATCAGTGTTTAACATTTAATGGTACACACACACACACATTTTTCTGCCCACTGGGTTTTACAGAATCAGGCTGATTTGTTGGTTGAATAAACATTAATGTGGAACTGTAGTGAGAAAATTGCCCATCTCGGTATTGATCTCATATTTTAAACTTAGACTATATGAAAAAGTCAACACCTGGACTAGTTCCCATTACTAAATTAACATCTCATTAAAAGAAAGATAATTGAGAAATCTAAATCCATTTAAGTGCAGTAATTTCACTATCCGCACGGTAAATCTTTAATGGAATCGGGACTTAAACTAACAATTTTACTTAAACATCACCAGCTATGAAATTCGCAACCAGTACCATCAGTTTGTCTTAACCATTATAAAATTAAGATACGAAAATAAGACTACATTCATGCTCCGTGACCACTGTTACCCATATAGCTATTGCGTTATTATATCACTCAACGCATCACTGAATGTCAATTGCTGGAGTCATTATATTATTACATTAAACTTTAATATATCATCTCCACAAACAGAAAAAACAATTTCATTAAAAATATTATTCGTATTTTGAATTTCATTATTTTCCAATTGCAAAACTATTTTCTTAAAAAAATATTATTGAAGGCAATGCTACGAATAGAAAAAAATGAAATTAAAGCATTCGAAAGAAGCAAAAACTGGTTTAGAAAAAAGGGAAAGCAATTTTGTTCATAATTTTACTTTAATAAATAACATTAAGTGTAGACAATTCAAAACAATTTTTCTTAAGGGGACTTATTACCTTTGCACCTTCAAAAGTTCGATTTTTCAAATTTGATTTTAAAAAATAGTACTGAATGTTAGGAGCATTTTAAAATAAACCGCGTCAAAATCCGACAATTATTACGTCCTGTGCAACAAAAAATGTAAATGTCTAAAGTGGCTTGTTCTATGTAATGCAATGTAAACAAACCTCTTTTTCTCAATTTGCTATTTTCACACTTTCCCACAGGATTAAAAAAAATCTTTTGCATGCAGAGCTTTAAAATTTTACATGAGTATTGTACTTGTAAATCTTCATTCTGTGAACCTCAATTTTGTTAATAGGATAATTAGATTTTATTTTATAACATGGTACATGAAAAAAAAGTTACTAAATACAAACTTGATAGCTTTTTTAATTTTTCAATTTTTTTTAACGTAAGATAAATTTAAAATTTGAGGTTTATAGAATAAGGTCATTATTTAGCTTTAATTTGGTATAAGAATTATGGTTCTACTGTACATCTTTCAAAAGTTATCTTGTGGGTAACGTAAGGTAAGCTAATTTATTTTTCAAATTTTTGTACGCATATTTCATGCTGTATAAGAAAATATATTAATTTAATAGCAAAACTTGACCCAATATTTTAAACTATGCACTTTATCACACAAACTGGCAAAGTTTCCTACTGAAATGAGCAAAAATTGTTGTTTTATGAAGAATTGAAAAAAGTTTGTCAAAATGTTCTAATTTTGATTTCGTAAGGTACTAAGTACCCTTCATTCAAAAATTTTCTCTCTTTTTTTCTTTGTTTTCTTTAAAATATCGTACATTAACGATTATAAATGTGTTTGTCATTGGTTTTTTTTTTTTTTTTGTTTCGTTTTATTTACGTCACATTAGAAGTAACAGGAGAACTATTGGCGACGGAGAAATAGGTTATTTGATGAGGACGTATGTAAGAGCCAGCTCAGGTGCGTCCCCCCCAATCATGCACTCTAGCTCACCCCCCTTCTCAACCTACACTCCATCTCTACGATTAGGACCTTAAGCTTCAACAGATTTAACGTTTATTAGCCCCGTCTACAGGGCGGGTTTTTAGTTATATCCAGGCTCGAACTCACGACTCAACGAAAACCGCAAAAAAGTCCGCAACCATGATTATTGAGCTACCACGGCAACAAATGTTTTCATCAGGAATTCATATTTATTCCGATTATGCTTTAAGCTATTACAGAAAGATAAATTAGATTTTTACCATGCAATAGGTTTAATATATTTCGTAAATCCTTCTAATTACTTATTATCTACTTATGCGGATTATCAAGCTTTTCAATCTTGAAAAAAATTAAGAAATTTCAATTTACTTATTACGAACTCAAAAAATTGGAATAATATACAATTATGAAAAATATTTGTTTGTTTACGCAATAATTTTCTTTATTTTGTCACATTATCGTGACATTGTTATTTTTTTTTTTTTATCATAATCAAAAATCCTCAGAAAAGGGAAGAATGCACAATACGAATCTCATCTAGCAAGAACATTCCATTAGGTAAGCAAGGTCGAAAAAACAGGTGTACAGGACAAATGTTTCATCCACTTGTTACATATAGAAACAAATGAAAAAGAAAATATCTAACTGACAGGAAGATAGAATTTATTTGAGAAACATTACGTACATTGTGTTGGAAATATAGATTATTTGGTTTCCTTTTGTTTCTAATTTCTAGAGTAAATATTTCAGTATTTATAGTATTTATTATAGATTCTTTCTTTCTTTTTCTAATCATTTTCACTAATAGAATTTTTATTAGGAATATTTTAATTAATATATTTATTACAAAGAATTTATCAATTAATCACCTTTTGGGCATTTATACACAAGGCTGAATATAAATCTAACTATTTTAGACATATTATTTAGTCAGTAATCATTTTAGAAAATACTGTTCGAACTTTGTTTACTAAATTAATAAGCCACATTTTTAACTTCATACACTTGTTATACTATAATTTAACAGAGATGTTAGCCGCTCGAAAAAAGAACTTATTTTATGGCAAGTTAAAATAATTCTCACTTTTTAAAATGAAGAGCAATGGCAATGATTATGAATTTTAATGTGGAGCTATTTGTATGTTTATGTATCTGCTTATGAAAATAAATCACATTTCTAAGTATAAGTCACAATGTGTGAGTAATTAATAATAAAAACTGTATTTGTATTTGAAAGTCGTGTATTAATTTTAAGATCATCATGTATAAATTCAACTGCATTTATAATTTTGATAGTTATAGGAGTTTTTATAAACTTAGTATTCTATACACTGAATATAACAATGAGTTCTAAATTTAAATATAATAAAATAATTAAACATTTTAATTATGTGAGATACAAATTTCCATTAATTTTTTTAAAAAATATTCCACTATATCTAAAATTTCCAAATGCTTATAATAAAAGAATTATATCTTTACTCTAGAAAATAGCCTCATTTTTAATGCAGAAAATATTAACACTGTGGGTAAAAATTGATTTTGAGAAACTGTACTAGAATCCTAAAAAATTCACATTTTGAGAAAACTGCAAGTTGATATAGTTCTTTATGTTGCGTGACACGCTTGTTAATAATTTTAAATTTCAAATTCAAAGCATTATATTTCTCAAATTCTTCTAAGTAATGATTCTATAGAATCAGAGTAGTGCCCTCTGAGTTTTAATAGTAAAATTTGTTGCATTTTAGTGTCTTAGTAACCTTGACAAAAGTACAGAAAATAAATGCTTATCTTCAGAATTTGAGGGTAATCGTTCATCTGAAACGTCACTTTCTCGAATAGCTAGAAAAGTTAATAAACTAGACTAGTAAGTACTTGATAAGAAATAAGTAGCAGGAATAGATAAATATAATCATTATTTTTCAGTGAAATGTGTTTTAAAATAATTGCGACTTGTTCAATCGATGATTAAAAGAGTAATTTAATTCTAAGCAAAAACAGGTTTGTAATATTAATTTTTTAATGAAAAAGTAATGAAACAAGTATTCAAATACTGAAATTTATTCATTAATAGAGAATGAGATCGATTAAAAAACAAGCATGAATATATATTTAATAAGAACTAAAGAAATATTGAAAATTTCTTACATTCGTTACAAACAGAAATTAGCCTTTAAAGTTGGAAAAATAAGACGTTTCCAATAATTACATTATTTTTAAAAAGAGTTATGTATAGTTCATATCAAATTTAAAACTGAATGATAAAAGACGAATAATGTAGTCCTGTTATAAAATGTTTCGAAACTTTAAAAGTTTAAAAACATAAAAAGGCTTTTAGCATCAATTTTAAAGAAAATGAAACTTAAAAATATTCAAACGCTTACTCATTATTATGAGAAGATTTTGATTTTTCTACAATGTTTCACATTAAAGAAGAATTTTTAGTTTGAAAACTTTTTCATATTAAAAGGATCTTTTAATTTAAGTATCTAATAAACTGGTACTAATTAGTTTACTCTCATAAAGAGAACAAAGTTACCGAGTCAGGAACGTGTTGGAAACTTAATTTGGCAAGGCACATAGTGTTTATTTAATGACGAAGGAGTGGCATTCACTGTTTCTTCTTTAAACAACATAAGGTGTTGCTAGCATAATTACTTTTGAAACATATTTTGAAGTCGTTTCTAGTTTTAATGAGTTTAAACTTGGAGTATAATTGTCTTATGAATTTACATAGCATTTGTAGAGCATACTTTAACATTTGTTGATTTAAATATTGATGCCACATTTACAGATAGTAGACAAAATAAGAAAAGCACCAAAATAATGTAGCACAAAATAAACTTTTATATAAAAGTTTAGTGCGATATGAATTGAAGTAAATTAATTATCTACTATTACTGGTACAGTTACAGATAAGACGTTGTGTAATATTAACTTTTTTAAAATGCCATACCGCACAACGATTTGAAGAAAGTATTAGTGGTGTTTGATTAAAGTAAGGCTTCTGTGTCTAAGACAGACTAAACTGTGGGTTTGTCAAGAGAAACCGTATCTCAAATTACGGTCAGATATCAAAACGAACTATGTGTTATTTTTAAATGTTGAAACTGTTGACGAAACAGGAATGGTTATAAACAACCAAGGAGAAATGTCACAATTATTGTCAAAGAACGTAGTTCCACAGGTGAACTAAACAGCGGAATTAAAAATCCATCGATAAGATCATATTCACACAGACAGTTTGCTGAAAGTTTCATATATATACTAGGGTTTTATGACATCTTTACAAACCACAAATAAATAATTACTAATAAAAACACTGCAAAACGCTTATAGTGACGCATAGTGATGAATACTGGAACTAAGATTATTGAAAAGATGTTAATTTGTTTTGACGAATCGCTTTTCACATTGTTTTGCGCTTCAGAAAGAGTAAATATTTGTCACCTTCCCTCTGAAAGATTCCCTCAACTGCTTGGTTCCAACTGTAAAGTAAAGAGTAGCATATTTTATAGGGTGAAGTACTACTTTAGGCAATTTTAGATCAATGGTCATTCTAAAGGTTAGAGTAACATCCCAAATTTATTTGAACGTACTCCAAAATTAAATTCATCCATTAGTGTTGATAATCTTCCCTAGATATGATCTTTTAATACAGTTGATAATTCTTCCGTCCTTACAGTAAAATGCCTCCCAAGTTGGTTTAATAAACATGAGAATGAAGTGAAATACTTTCCTTGATGCCCATTCACCAGATCAGTTATCTGTATAGAAATATCTTGAGCTACTAGTAACAAGGCGATTTCTTCAACCTTCATCAGTTGTAGAATTAGGAAACATAATATGTCAGACACCTATTTACATTTATTTCATTTTGAAATGTAGTATACCAAAATTATCTTAGTGGACCCATTTCACATGAATTAAAATAATAATTCTAATTCTAAATACCCTTCATTAATTTGTATACAAATCGTAGGTGTTTACACTAAACTATATACAGCCTGTTTCAATAATTATGATTCTGTTTATTACTTTCTTAACAAATTATGTCTTACTGATTTGGCGAAAAGATATTAAAGCATTCTTGTAGTTTGTCGTGTTTGCAGGGATTCAAAGTAATATGATTTTTAACTCTATTTACAATAAAGCAAATATTTTTCTGAATTTTGAGATATTATACATAAAAAAGAATTGATTTTCTTAAGAGAGGCTATTGCTTCTATTAAATGAAACTGCACTTTAAGGACAAAGTAGTTAAGCCAAACATTCTTCTAACAATTATATATATTTTAGGTTACAATTTAGTTTTATTGAAAATTTTAAAAAAAAGCAATTCTTACTGCATCAAAAGAAGTGTTGCAAGAAAACACTCCTCTAAAAGCAGGCTGTTTTTCTGAAATAAGGAAGTCTATCAAGTTTAAGCGTGCTTAAATGTCTTCAATAAAGAAAACGTAAGAATTATGAGGGAAATAAGAAAAATATGAACGTAGATAAAGTGAAATTTCGACATAAAAGAGTAGGATATAATTGCCTTCAGAAACTACAATAAAATGCCGAGAGCTTTCAAACTTTATATTAATTTTCTCTCAACGTATTTTCTTGAAAGCAATGCTAAAATTTCTGTACCATATTAGTGAAATATAAGTTTTTGTTTCTTGATACGGAATACTGGTTCTTAGGAAACTGACCCTTAAATGTTAGCAGATGTTCTGCCCATCACATTGGGATGATTTTTTTCTTTCACTCTTGTTACTACGGCTCTTCAAAGCTATAAGATTTATATCAGAAATTACATTCTTTCTGACATATAGATTTCATGTATTCTTGTGCTAAAAGTAGGTTTATTAAATTTGGAAAACATATGGTTTTTAATGCTCAATTATTTTAAAGTCGAAAATGTTCTACCGAAACATTTGTTATGTCTTGGTGTTATTTATTTCTCCTTCTAATATTTAAAGAGTCATTTATGAATTCAAAAGTAAATCAACCTGTGTTTTGTAGGATTTCAAAGTAATCAAAATACAAGATATTTATAATTAACCCTATGGGTTATTTCCTACCCACTTCTGCACCTAAAAATTTATATTTTAACTAGATAATTATTTGTTACTGACCAATCGCATACTAGTCCTTCATGGAACTTTAAATGAAGGTTCGGCTCGAAGATCTTTATAGATTTTCACTATTTTTGATCCTATGGCACTTTATTCAGCGTAGGCATTTTTCTGTTGTCATCGTTGTTAACTGCCACTCACTCTCTTTCTATAATCAATTATAGGTTTGAGTTCTTCCCTGCTTTCGAACATATCTCATCAATTTTGTTTACAACATTTCAGTAATTATATTCTAATTTATATAAGGCCTTTAATAATTGGGAGTGATTCTCAATCCTAACAACATTATATTAAAATCTCCAAAGATTAATTGAAGGGAAAATAGAAACAGAATTCGATGATACATTTTTATGCAAAAAAAGAAAGCATATCTAGCACTCCTATAAACTATACAAATATCTCTAAGCGTCATATGTAAGTTTCATTATCCGAAGACTACAAAGGAATTAATTTGCATTTTCAATGAATATTGACTTATGGTAGGAACTAATTTTTACTCTGCTCAACTATTGACTTATTAAAAAAAAGAATTATAAGTTATTATAACTTACATCGTCGCAGATATTGTTACTGTGTCTCTAGAGACACAATTAATAATTTCGTTTTAAATATATGTGAAGACCTTGTGGTCAATCGAATTATACGGAACGGTATCAAACTGTGAAACAGTTTTCCTATCTAGCACTTGGGTCGTTCAGATACAACATAAAACTTAAAATTGAAAGCTTAAAAAGTATATATTCTGCTATAAACTATGGATGTTTTGTTGTTTTTCATTTTGAAGACTTAAAAAATTTGTATTCATTTTGTATTTCAATTTATTCTTCTGAAATAAATTGAAAAAAGTATAGATGTAATTATTCTTGAAATTTCACAGTTAATTTAATTATAAAATTTGCATGGTCATCCAATTTCAAACTCCTGTAATATTCAATTTTAAGGTAGTTTCGTTGAAATCAATTATTTATAGAGTAACAATTAAGTTATATGCTCTTCCTCAAAGTTATAAAAGTGTTTTTAATCATACTATATACACACCGGACTAAAATAATCAGTTTAAATGTTAATCGGAGCTCTTTTCAATTGGGATTTACCACGTCGAAAAAATTGAATCAGAACACTTAAAACAGGTAAGTTAGACAATGAATGAAATATGACTAAAATATTAGATTGAATGTCATATGCATTAAGCAATCCAATGCTGCACATTTTCACAGTTCTTTTCCATTTATATCGTGGAAATCCTCTCTGCACTGTTTTCCACCTTCTCACTGTGCCATGAGGCGGCACTTTAGAACAACTAATTTCTGTATGTGGGCAGCTATGCAAATTGTGGGTAACCTCAAAATAAAAAATACTAATTATTGTCTTACCCATCCAAATGCTGTCCTGAGGATTTTGTTTACTGACCTACCACTCTCCAGGATCTGCAAAAATTCCCTTCTCTCCAGTGACAGCCCAAACATGCTGAGCTCATACTAGATGAGTAGAGGGCATTTCACCCTAATGGATTAACAATTTTCTGGAAATTCGAATCTTGCTTGTATTCTCTAAAAGGATGCTCGATAGTTATTTTTTATCACTATGTTCCAATATAGAATCATTACTTGGATACAAGCTGTACCCTTGTGTAAATAATTAACTAACTTATTCTTTGTTTTGCCTGAACGAATGATATTCCCATTTCACAAAGTTAAATTAAATGACCAAGAAATGCTGCTGTTTTAAATATTATATTGCTTTAGATCATTTACAACCTCCAGATTTGTGATGTGATGCGACTTGATTGTGTATTAACTTCGCACTGAAAAGCAACTCGAGAGCTATTGGCAACAAACCTCATAATTTTGAATTTTGGCCAAGCGACGAGAACGAGACCTAAGTTAGCACCTCCTTTTTTGAAATACTACACCACGACAGGGACTTGGGAACTCAACAGATTTAACGTGCATCAGTCCCACTACACAGCAGGTCTTAAATGACATCAGAGCTCGGACCCACAACTCGACGAAAACAACGCTGGCTACGGGTCCGCGACCATGACTATTAGGCAACCTCTGCCCCCCCCCTCCTGAGAAGAATCAATTGCGGTGTGGCATATGATGACGCACTTAACTTAACCCTTCAATGTCAAAATTCAGCAACTTTATTTCAAGTAAGTGAACTTTATGTTATTCTTTTAAAAACATATTCAGAAATAAGTTCTGAAATTCATGAGTTTTACAGATGCCTGCGATTAATTGAGCTAAATATTAAAATCAAGATATGTGACTCAAAAGTGAAGGTGGAAACTAATTCTATTGAAAGGAAAATAAATAATAGTAACAATGAGTTTTCGATCATGAATTGGATCAATGAATTGGAAAATAATTCAAATTATGTATTAAAAATTAATGTATAAATAAACTTATAATATTACCTATTTCTACTTTAGACAGTACATCTACAGCCCAATCCATGAAAAGTAATAAGCAAGAACGAAAATAAGATATAAGTAACTAATTCATTTTAGAGTACAGTCTTAAGATGTTCTTGAAGAAGATTAGCTTCAAAAGAAAAATTGTGCATAGTTATGAAAGTTTTCATAAAATATTATTAAACTTGATGATTCCAAAATAAGTGACATGCAAGTCACTACAAAGAATGACATTTTAAGACCCTGAAATAAAACTAGCAAATAAAATCTGTAAGTTTGCTTTAACGAGGTATAAAATGAATCTTATGATCGAACATGAACAAACTTTCGTCATCAAATGTTGCTGAATTTGGATTTATCCTCATAACGTGAAAAAGAAATAGTGATCGAGTGAAGATTTCGCTTTCGCATGAAAAGAAATTTTTATCTCGATGTATTACTCTAGTTTCAGTATTAATTAAATCCGTAGAAGCAAGTGTTTGGGAAACATCTGTGCGAAACATGTACTTTTGAAACGGTTCGTTGAATTATTAATAAATCATAGTTGTAATGAAAAAATGAAAAACAACACACACACACACATATATATATATATATATATATATATATATATACTTATTTAGAAATAAATTTTAGGAACTAATAATGAAATTACAGCTCTAGAAAAAAAATGAAATTACAAATAAATAAAATGAAATTTTTCAGAACTTAAAATTCCTAGATTTCAAAAAGAAAGCATTAAATTTAGAACTGCCAATAATGGATATAATATTTAAACTACACGATTAGGTAAATTAATACAAAGATATTAAAATTAGGTAAATTATTACAAAGATATTAAAATTAGGTAAATTATTACAAAGATATTAAATTTAGGTAAATTATTACTAGAGGCTATTTGATTTAAAAAAAATACTATCATTAAAAATTGTTTACATATTATTAAGAACACAAGAAAACAAAGATGTAAGATATTAATAATACAATAAAACTGCTATCATTAAAAACTGTTTAGATATTATTAAGAATACAAAAAACAAAGATTTATTTGCTATACTTAGTTGTACTTTAGAAGAGATCTTTAATTCGATAAATATAAAGGATCTAATAAAGGTACAATTGATTATTTATACGAATTTTAATATTAAAGAATTATTTCTCAAGATTAATTTTTACATTTTGTTAATATTGTGCTCAGAGAAAACTGTATTAAATATAACTATGAAAATTTAGAAAACTAAACTTACTCCCCAAGGAAGACCTGCGAGTAATGGTTTGGTGCATATTTACCAATATAATAATAAACATAATTATATTTTTTGAGAAAATCTTATTTTGTATGCATACTTACATGATCTACTTGTTTTGAATTAAGATAAAAAATCAGAAAATGAAATTAACTTATATTTTTATTCTACATATTTTAACGTTATTTATGTACTTTTGATTAAAAGTATTGCAGTAGATAGATTTGATAAATTGCATTTATAAGCCACTAAGAGTTTAATACAAAGTTGATTAATAGCAAAGAGAGTGAGAGGAAGCTATAAACAATGGAGTAGTGATTGTATTGACAAGTCTAAAGCGTGATCAGATCAGTATCTAGGAAATAACTTCTTTGTGTGAGTGAATTGGAACTTCTATTATTAATTTTCTAATGATTATAATATAATCGATTGGATTAAAAGAAACTATTATAATATTAAACGTTAGATTCCGACGCATGTAGGGCATATGAACGGATGTACTCGTATTCCGTTAGGGATTGATTTTTAAATATTCATAGATATGAATACAATAACTTGGTTAACATCAGTGTATGACTTTCTGTTCATTTGACTATTAGTTAGCGACTGCTTTAATTGTGAATTGTAACGTGAATGAAATAACGAAGATGCGTTGCAAGGTAAATACTGTAAATTAAATAAAATAATATATTTATTATAAATTATGTTGATGTTTGTAAGAAAGAACGGAGATTGCTAATGATGTATTAAGAAATAAATCAAGTTTAACGATAAGAAAATGTAAAAGAATTAGAATACTTTTTTTACTTTAGGCATATTTTCAAAGCGATCGGAAATTTTAAACATATGAACAGAATAAATAAAGAAAAAAATTCCTTTGTTACAACTATTTATTTATTTCTTATTCTGAAAACATCTAATCTTTAATATTCAGTTTTGTTATTGATTTAAAAAAAAACAATTCATGAGAAATATTAAGAGAAGACAATATTAAACAGAAAAATATTACTTCGAGGTGAATTTGAAATTGCTAGGAATTATATGATCACACACACACACATTAAACGTTTTCAATTTTATTGTTGGATAATGCGTCCATTGGATAATTTTGAAAATAAAGTCATTATGAATAAAGTTTTAGAAGCAAAAATAAGCTATGAGTTTACAGGACACTTACGGTGTCCAAAATATACACAGAGGAGCAATAATCACATTAAAAGATAGAACCCCTCTCCCAAACACACACTTTCTAATTGTGTAATATTAAAATTTTACATAAAATCAACTTATAGATATTTTCCTCCGATTTTTTTAAAGAAATTAAGGCATTTCTAAAGGTTTTTTTAATGACTTGATAAATGGTTTGGATAAGTATTAAGAAGCGTCACACTAAGAATAAAATGTTCTGCTTAATAATATATTTGGTCTGTAACAAAACATAATACGGATCCGTTGTTTATAGACTATTTCCAAATATATAATAACTTTAAAAACTCATTGAACTGAGAAACATTTTGAGAGCAAAAGGTTTTGGAAAAATAATTGCATCTTCTAGGAAGTGCAAGAAAAGGAGGGAGAGAAAGAAAGAGGCTTGAAAAATACCACGAAAAATGAATTTCAAAAGTATTTTTAGCAGGAATATTATTACTTATTCTCCCACACATCAGAGAAAAGTCCTAAAACATTTGGAGTGATATTATCAACGGTATGTATTTATGTAAATGATAAACAAATAAACTTTCACATTTGTATATTAGATTGTACTTTAATGCTTTTAAATTAACTCATGAATTGTAGATTAGTTCCAAAGTCCTTTAATGTAGCCCAGTCCTTGAAAGACATTTCTAGATCCAGTAAAACATTTACAAAAATATATTGCCTTTAAGATATTCAAGTGCATATAGTCTATATATATTTGTAACCTCTTTAAAGATAAAATAAATTAATGCTGAAAACACGTTACTTCTAGAGCTATTCTTTTACGAAAATAGTCCTCAAGTGAAATAGGTTTTTGACTTATTATAAATTTCCATATCCTTTCGTACACATATTGTATGACCTTATCCCTCTTTTCAACAAAACACTTATTTCTTGACACATTTCTAAAACACTTATTAAGCTGACATACCTACTTTTGAAACAAAAATAAATAATGAACTTCAAGTATATAAGCTTTAATAATAAAGCTACATAGACTTACCACTTTTAGAATCTTTAGAAAAATACTTTATTCTAGAATTGTAACTATATACACTTTAATTTGGGAAATCTTTTCCCATAAACTGAATAAGAACTGAAAAATAAAAATAAAAAGTAATAAGTTTATTCTTACGAGAGATAATTTATTTCACAATTCTAGTTTTCATGTTTCTTTTCTTTCATTCACCGAGTAATTTGGGCAAATATTAAATTCAAAGGGTTTTTTAAAACGTTTTGAAATTGATATTTTATGACAACCAGAGCACTTATAAAACTTTCATTATCTCATTATGAATTTCAAAACTTCAACTTTATTCAGCAAAATCTTTCACGACGTACTGAGAGAAAATAAAGTGTTATCCTAATTCATTTAACGCCGTAAGTCATTCTGATTATCGAGAATATTTCTAGTTACACGACAGTTCTAATTAGTTTACATAATTAACTTTAGACCTTATTAGTTAATAAAAATTTGATTCTTTCCCTTCAATAATAAATTTCAAGAAACTGTGAATTAAAATAAGATTTTTTTTTCATTTTTGCTGGCTTTTTAACATGCATGTTTCCAACTTTCTAAAAAAGAATTATGACATTTAAGAAATTATTTTTAGAAGTTGAATAACAGTCATTCACGAACTATGTCTCAAAATAGCATTATAATTGTATAGAATCACTAAATGTACTTTAATGCATAAAACAACTTACCAACTGTCTTAAAGGGACTTATTACCTTTGCAATTTCAAAAATTCGATTTTTTAAATTTGTTTTAAAAAAACAGTGTTGAATGTTATTAAAAATTGTGTCTGATCTCATGTGAATTTTAAGTAAAAGTAAACTAATAGCTAAGTAAGCTACAATTAGGAATGAGAGTTTGTTAGAAACAAAGTTATATGATTTAGGAGTTCTAAAAGTATAAGTTTTAAGTAATAAGAAGTAATAAATGAAAAAGAAAAGTAGTCTAGCGAAAAGGCGAAAAGTAATGAGAACTTTAAGTAAAAGTTAAAATGTAAGAGAAAGAGAAAAAGTTATTTTTTGTTTGTGATGATGAATTTTAATACATGATGGTCGACAACTAAAAATAAACTATCTTTCCTTTGTCGTTGTATTAAGTGAATCTACGAGACTTGTTACATGGCATTTAAGACCTTATAATATTGATAACATTTTCATTTAGGACATTAGAATGATATAAACACTTTGTAGGTTTGAAAATTAAACAGCTTGACTGAAGTCTTTTTTTTATAAGAAAAATAATGACAGTTTGTGGTGCAGATAAATGAAAGTAAAATGTATTCACCTCAGGAGATTTTATCTCGAATAATGTCTTGAAAATATGTTCATTCATGTTTAATTTGAAGAAAGTCAGCTTATTAATTTATTAATATTGTAATAATTTTAATTTATTTAATTTTAAACTAAATTAAGGTAAATTTTTGTAAGCAAGAAGATAGTTGAAAACTGCTGAAATGACTGTAATTCTAAAAATAAAGCGATTTTTATTTTTATTTATTAATTCATAATAATTTTATCGTTCTTTCCTTGGTGGGGTTTAAGCTTATCACTAAAATTTAATGTGTAAATTCAGAGATTCAAACACAGATAATGGAAACCTCCAACCCAAGATAAGTATTTAAAATACAAGAAATTGAAACCATACATATAATTATGTTTTGAAATAAAAATCTTCATTTTAGCAAAATTTGTCCAGCCTCAGGTGGACCATCTCCACGAGTCCATTAGCGCACAGAAATTCAAACACTAGAAGAAATTGAGTAGTTAGTATCTAATTTCAATATATGTTTTGTACTGATATAAAAAATTATGTTTCCTAACTGATTGTTTTTATACATAAAAGGGATTTTCAAAATCTGTATAACCTATTTAAAATATTTTCTTGGAATTCATAGAAGCAAAGAATATTATTGAAATATTCACTATTTATTATTTAATTAACATTTCTTTGAATTTTATTTTATTTGTAATATGTAAGCTAAAAATAAAAGACAAAGTATAAAACATAAATACTTTACTTTATTTCAAAGAATCATCTTATACAAAAGTGAATAACGTAAGATTTAACATACCGAATTTTTGTGGAATAAATTTGAAAATTGCGATTAAAAAGAAATTCGCAGTTCGAATTCTTCATGCTGTTGAATTCATTCTTCACTCTAGGACTACTCGACAGCTATCGTAGATAGGTCTGATAAGTGATCCATAGATAACACCAGAATTATTATCTTACTTGCTTATACACTGGTTATCATAAATTAAGGAAAATTCACAAAAATCGCGATAACTCAAGAAATTACACATGGAATTTTATGAAACTTACCCACAATATACAACACATAGTAAGGTATTAAACAACATAAAAAGAAATTATCAGACATTAATAGTAGTATAGAAATTAGCACATGTATAAAATAAACAAATTGGAAGTATCGGTTTGCAATAGAAAAAGTACCTTTAATATGGAATATGATTGCCTCTAGAAGCAATACAGCACAAACAGCGATGTGTGATGCTTTCAATTATGCGGTCTATCAGTTCAATAGGAAGTGAGAGCCATTGCTCTTGTAAAGCAGATGCAAGCGCGGCAAGGGTCTGAGGGGGCGGATTGATGGCAGATACACGCCTCCCTAGAGCATCCCAAACGTGCTCGATAGGATTCAAGTCCGGGGATCGAGCTGGCCACTCCATGCGCGTAATTGTTTCCTGTTGAAGATAATCATCAACAATGCGAGCTCTGTGTGGTCTTGCATTATCGTCCTGTAACAGGAAGCAATCACCAATCGCCCCGGCATATGGGCGCACATAAGCATCAAGGATGTTGTCTCGATAAACCTGAGCATTCACGGTTCCCCTTGGAAAGACATGGAGGTCTGTGCGCCCTCCTAAGGATATGCCTCCCCAAACACAGACACTGCCTCTTCCGTATGCATCTCTTTCACGGATGTTTGATGGATGATAACGGGTCCCAGGTTCTCTCCATATCAAATAACGTCTACTGTCACTTTCTAGACTAAACCTGGACTCATCCGTAAAGAGAACAGGCCTCCATTGATCTGACGTCCATTGGACATGTTGTCGGGCCCACTGCAAACGGTCTCTCCTATGGCGTGATGTGAGCGGCACGCAAATGGCTGGTCGTCTCGCATACAGACCACCTTCGTGGAGCCTTCTGCGCACAGTTGATGTTGACACCAACCTTCCGGTGGCTGCAGCAAGAGAGGATCTAAGATGTGTCGGAGTAGCGGTTCTATTCCTGCGTGCACTTAATGTCAAATATCGGTCATCGGCACTGGTCGTAACAGTTGGCCGTCCTTGACTGAACCTCCTAGATGCCGAATCTGTGGTTTGAAATTGCCTCCAAAGTCTATGAACCACAGATGGACTCACATTTAGCCATCTGGCCACTTCTGATTGACTCTGCCCTGCCTCTAGTCTCCCGATGGCTCTCCATCGGAGTTCTTCAGGCAAATGATGCCTAGAGGTCATTATTACGAATTGGCTATCTCAGATTTTCAATGTCGCAATCACAGTAAAATTTGTGTGCTTTCTCTCAAACTTGGACTTTTATGCTCCAGGCAGATGACGTAAGCCGAGTGCAGCGTCACTAATTTGCATATTGCAATTTTACTCAGCTACTCTTAGTGGACAACATATGCAAATTTTGCACGGTTTGGCTTACTTTTGAAAGAGTTATCGCTATTTTTGTGATTTTTCCTTAATTTATGATAACCAGTGTATTTCACACCAATCCACTTGTGAAATTGAGGTTCAGTTCAGTTTGAATCCTTTAGAAAATTGTTTTAGTCCACTCAATTCATCACCTTAACCACAAGAGAAAATTTTTATTAGAATAAATGGGCTTTAATTTTATCAGCTATAAAAACACTCATAAACTGTAAGAATTAATCCTTTTTATTCTATTTGATACAGCGAATTTGTGGTACTGTGGATGCATTTAAAATTTGAAAATGTTTTTTCCGCTATTTTCCCATAAATACAATTTTATTTTATTAAAAGAAAATTTATTGTTTCCAAAATATATCAATTCAAACATTTTATTATTCCCTAAAATAAAATTTTAGAAGCTGTAAAATAAATTATAGAAATGAATAAAAAATTATTAAAATGTGTCATTTAAGTTATATTGTTAGTTTGCGCAGTGCAAAAGAAATATATATCTTAATAGTTATATTTTAAGCTAATTGGAGTAAATTTGAAACTTTTTTCCTTTTCATAGTTATTTTCGAGAACAACAGTCGCTAACAATTCAAATCTATAAAGATAATATAGTTACGATTCTCTTACAGTATTATTATTAATCTTATTTTAAAATAAAAACTGAATTAATTAGATCAATATACAGATACCATACATTTCATTCTAACATTAACTACTTTTAATGATTTAAATCTTCTCCCCTTCTACATATTTATACTAAAAATATGTTAGATGGTCTATTAAAGGATATATATATATATATATATATATATATATATATATATATATATATATATATATATATATATATATATATATATATATACTCATTTATGCTCATTATTATAGTAGTAATTAATTATAGCAGGAGCTGCATTTATTACAATGCTGATAGTATATACTTTAAGAATAAAGGTTTTACTAAAATACATGAAACAAATAACAAATTACACAGCTATCAAAAGACTATGTTGACAAAGTTCGAAGTAATTATGACAATAATTATGATTAATTGTCAGTAATTATGACCACATAAGGCAGATAGTTTTAACTTTCATTTTTCTGAAGTATCAGTCTGGAATAGTTGTAAACATTTTTATATTTTTAGAAACATTATCTTTAACAGTATTATACATAGTAATAATTCAGTATCGAGTTCTATATAAAGAAGTAATCAGAACATGAAGTGTTTCACTTGCTGCAAAAGGAAAATCAACGAATAAATTTTTAAATGCATATTTGAAATCGATAAGTATAAACTATATGTATGTATATATGCACACCTTAAAAGCGAAAATGCAACACCAAGAAATAATGAACGTAGCATCATGCAAATTTCAGGAGTGATAGTGGTGAGGTGAATATGCAAATGATTAAAAAAAGACAAATAAAATCATTTTAAACCAATTTATTAAGGATCTAATGTGCCCAACTCGGGAAGATATATAGACCTCAATCCGGCGACTAGTTACATCCTTTGAAATCACACAGGTGTTCGATAGGATTCAGATCTGCATAGTTTGCCAGCCAGGGAAAGATGTCGAATCCATTCAGGATGTTAAGAAATCGTGGTGTGACAAGCAGCCTGGCATTGTTTTGCTGGAAAACCGTGTTGGATGCGCCCTGCGACAAGGGCAGAACTACGGGCTCCACAACTTGAGTGACGTAGCGGTCCGTTGTTAAACGGCTGTCAATGTGTATTAGAGGCGTCCTGTGATCAAACATTATGTCACCCCAAACCTTCATGCTCAATGTTGGGTCGGTTTGACGCTCGGCGAAATGGGTTGGTTCGAAGCGTTCTCCGAGTCACCGCCATACCCGTCGACGACCGTCATTTCTCCACAGACAGAAACGAGATTCATTCGTGAACAATACCCGATGCCATTTGATGCTCCAGGTACGATGACGATGATACCACGCCAGGCGTGTAGCCCTGTGTTGAACTGTCAACGGTACCCCTGTTGCTGGTACCCGTGCACCTAAATGTACTACATGCAATTTGTTGAGAATGGTTTGGGTTAACTCAGATCCACCAGCTCCTGGAGGCAACTGGCTTCGGATGTCAACGTACCTTGAAGAAAGGGTGGCGAATACGCCGATCTGTGAGCTCCGGGGTGCACCTGTGCTCACGACTTCCTCTTCAGAATGCACGTAGACCTTCCTGAATTCATAATGGGACACAACGTTAGATGGTACTCACGTTGTGTCCAACACGAATTGCTATTGTGCGCAGCAACAAATCCAGTTCATAGATTTCGATAATACGGTCACTCTCCCCGGCTGTTAAATGATGTTATTCAGCTCACCGAAGTCTCAGAGGAGTTTTCTACGCTTCTTCCAAATTCGCAAATGCTACATTAAACCTCAGATGCTGTTTATGAGATGGAAAGTTACTGGCCTTAACGCCCTAATATGAGTACCACGTGATCATATGCTTGCGCAAATTTAATCAGTTGCATATCAATCTCACCACTATTGCTCCTGAAATTTGCATGACTCTACGGGCATTATTTCTTGGTGTCGCAGTTTCACTTTTTAGGATTGTATATCAAGTAAAAAGTAAAAATCAAGAAAATAAAAATACATTAAACAAAACAAAAAAAGAAGAAAAAAAATCCAGATTTACATCAAAGTAATTATATTATAAAAATTGAAAGAGTAATATAAAATATAAAACTCATAAAATTGATCATATGCCTTATATATATAAACTGCTGTTTGTAGAAAATGCAACACCATGAAGGAATCATCAGAATCAAATGAAATTCGCAGCAAATGTCAATTATAGGATATTATGCAAATTAATAAAGTTTCAGAGCCATCGCGCGTGCGCGGCGCGCGCAGCGCCCTCTGAATTGATGCTGAAAGCGTATAAATAAAGTGCTGTAGAGGGACGTTGAAAAAAGTCTATGATTATTTGTTAGTGGCAAACGTTTAGTGAGACCTGAGTATGCCTCCACGACGGAAGAATAAGAAATTCAAGCAACTTACGGAGTTTGAACGAGGGAGGATAATCGGCCTTCGAGAAGGAGGATTTTCCTATCGCGCAATAGCAGCTCGTATGCAGCGGAACAGTTCCACAGTGATGCGAGTTTGGAAGCAGTGGACCGACGAGCACCGAACAACTCGAAAAACAGGCACTGGACGACAGAAGGTGACGTCAGAGCGCGATGATCGACACCTGCTCCGCATGGCGGTGAATGATCGCACAGCTTCCTCCAGGCAGCTGGCAGCACGTTGGTCTACTGCTACAGGTGTACAATTGTCGGCTTCGTCAATTCGTCGTCGTCTGCTGCGCCGTGGATTGCGTGCAAGGGTGCCTTTATACAGGATTCCCCTCACGGCGAATCATCGACGGCTGCGTCGGCAGTGGGCTCTTGAGCACAGAGACAGGCGAGCTGATTGGCACCAAGTTGTCTTTTCAGATGAATCACGCTTCAATTTGTGGACCCATGATGGCCGTGTTCGTGTTAGACGTTATGCCGGTCAACGCTGCCTTCCTGAGTGTATTATTGAACGACATAGTGGTCGAACACCCGGAGTTATGGTCTGGGGTGCGATTTCGTATCATGGACGATCCAATTTGATACGAATTGAGGGTAATCTCAATAGCAACAGGTACGTCCGTGAAGTGCTACAGCCCGAAGTCGTTCCTTTCCTTCAAGGCATCCCTGGAGCTATCTTTCAGCAGGATAATGCACGCCCACATGTTGCGCGGACTGTTCGAGACTTCTGTTCAGCACAACGCATGCAACTTCTTCCTTGGCCTGCTTATTCACCGGATATGTCGCCTATTGAGCACGTGTGGGATATGGTTGGTCGGCGTCTCGCTCGTGATCCGCGTCCTGCAGTTTCCAAAGACGAACTTTGGTTGCGCATACAAGCGATATGGAATTCTCTTCCTCATGCAGATATTCAACATCTGTTTGACTCCATGCCACGTCGTATAGCAGCACTTATTGCAGCGCATGGTGGCTGCACCAAATACTGATTTCGGACGCTTAATTTGTTTCTTTTGTTTTGAAAATTTCATCATTTATTTGTATCAGTACAAGTCGTTTCTGCATTAAATTTCATTTGATTCTGATGATTCTTTCATGGTGTTGCATTTTCTACAAACAGCAGTATATATATGTGTGTGTGTGTGTGTGTATAAAATTAATATTAATGTTTATTAAAAATAATACAAATTCATATTCAATTCAAATTTATCCATTCTAAATCAAATAAAAAATTATTAAAACTCAACAATTAAAATACTAACGAATTAATTGAAAAATTAGTAAAACATGAAAATAACCCAAGCCATCAAGTGAAAAATATCTTTAGTTAAAAACATACAAAATATTATAAGGAGACAAATTTACTGAGTACTATTATTCATAATTTTGGATTCGAAATGAAACTTAATAAGAAATTACAAACGAATTAAATACAAAACTGTCCAAAAACATAGCAGATTCCAAGAGAAAAGAATTAAAAAAAAACGAAAAACGGAGGAAATATAATTGAAGAGCTATCCCATATTTTGAAATAGGAAAAGAGTGTTTAAACCATTTTCAGGATCCAACCATCATAGTTTTAGCAATTGTATTATCATTAATGCTATTTTGTAAAATTAATCAAAATTCCATAAGCGAATAAAAATTCAAGATAAGAAAAATAAAACATGGAAACAAATTCATTTAAAATAGAGTAAATGAACCTAAACTTAAAAATAATCTAAACGCATTAATACACAGTTAAACAATATTTTTTAAACTAAAGAAATTAAAACATATCCACACACAGTCTTATATTATTTACCATCATAATTAATGAAAATTCTTTATGTGATTAACATAAAAATTTTATGTATTATACTTGTTGTAATTTTATGTATTATAGCATTTTCATATTGGACGTAAGAGAAGCATTGAAGTTGTTTTTCTTAAAAATATCATCGTTTTCTCATTTATGTAACAGATGAACACAGTCGCATACAATCGAGAGTTATACAAGCAATTCTTTTAATAAGTTTTATGACAGTTAACTTTGGTTAAACAAAAACCTAATCTCAAATAAAAATAAAAGTAATCTATATCAAATTTTTTCTGCATAAAACCCATAGATGAAAAGAAATCCATATTAGATGTAATACAATTATTCTATGTTGACACAAATCTAATGGTTTTCCAATATTGTTAGATAAAGGTAATGTTTCATGAATCCAGAAGCCTTTTATCCTAATTATTGATTCTCGAGAAAAAAGATATTTTTAGAAAAAGCTTTCGAAGAAAAATGGGAACATGTTTATGAACTAAGAAGAATGAAATTAAGTTTATTCTTCCATAAACCATAAATAGTCTTATAATTCTTATTATTTTGATCAGAACTAAAATGTTCTACAATTTTAAAATAGAAGAATACATAATAAAAAATCCTATTTAGATATTTAATGAACTACGAGTTCCAGTTAAATTTATTAAATATTGGAAGGTAAATAAAAAGGGGCAATCAGACATCGATATTGCATATTTTTGGCTCTTACAGTAATAAAATATGGGAAAAAGCCTTTTTTTTGTAGGAATTTAACGAAAATTACCTAAAGAAACCAGTATTAAGTCGTACTCCAATTTTGATGACAGTCATCAAAAATGTTAAAAGGGAATTTTTTTCAGCGTCATTTGCCAGTGAATGTTACAAAGTTTAATGCAAATCTTAAAAAAATAAAACATTCATAATATCCTCAAAAAAGGAGAGTTACATTAAACTATTTGTGACTCGAGATATGTTAACAAAATTCTGAAGGAAACATACAGCAAAAAAAAGAACAAAAATCATTTTTTCTGTTTCCGTCAATTGTTATGTTTTTGAAACGAAAACCGACAACTTGCCCACAGACTTAAAAAATGTGAAACATTTTAACTCCAAAAATAGAACTTAAGATAAAATAAATATGAAAATTTATTGGTTTGGTTTTATTAACGTCGTACTAGAAGCAACACGATGGCTTTGGGGACGGAACTCACAATTTTGAATCTCAGTCTAGTATGAAGACGACAGTTGAACTGGAACCCCTTCTTTTAACTTTCACACCACTCCAACAGGAGGTCTTTGACCTTCAACAGATTTAACTTGCATTGACCCGGCTACACGGTTGTCTTAAGTGGCATGAGGGCTCGAACCCCCGATTTGACGAAAACCGTCGGCCTCAAGTCCACGACTATGACCACAAGGCTACCACGACCAAAAATTAAAATTAATGAAATAATTAATTAAACATAAGTTATTATTCATAAATTTTATTGCGGAGGAAACTAGTGTGTTTGAAATAGAAAATTAAAGAAATTAGCTATTATGTACAGGCATGTAATTTTTTTCTTCTCCTAATTTACTTATGACTTAATTTCAATGTAATTTCCAATTCGATGCAGTTTATTTGTGACATACAAATTTAGATATAATTTTATAGTAATAAATGTGAGCTACACAATCAAGATTCAGTCAAAATTTAGATCAGTATTTTTGAAAGAGGTATTAAAAATTTTAAATTTTGACTTTAGGTATTACATATTTCGTCACTATATTAATTTTTGTTGATTCAAAATTCTTTCTCAGATTATTGCAATTATATTTCAAATTTACAGGGTTGAACATGTACTCTTGTTTTTAAAATATCTTTGGCAACACCTGCCAGTTTTAAAAAAGTACATTTTAATTATATCAAAGAAAAATATTGAATTATCGGAGAAGTATCGAGAAAAAAAATTATTATATAAAATGGAATTTACTCCAATAGATTACTTTTGCTGTTTGTTCCTTAAATTGAGACAGAATAAATTACTTTAAAATCTTTTGAATATGTGTAGTTTTATTTAAGAAATTTTAAGCTCAAAGGAACTTTAGTTTTATTTTGAAAAAAAGATACTAGTATTATAGTAGAGGCTGTTGAACAGTTGCCATGTAATAAATTTGAATGCGTTTTTCAATAAGCACATTTGTTCAAAATGGAATATTCTATTCAAAAAACGCCTTTTATATTCATCTCTCTCACAAAAATTTTCTTCAAATAAATAATTCCACTTACTTCATTGGAATTAAATATTAACTGTTGAATTTAAGTAATCAGCATCTTAGGCCTAAAAGCTACAATAAACGAGATGGGCCCTTCAGGCTTTGGCAGACTTAAACTAAACTAATGGTTTGCAGACAGCCAAATGATATTAACCGTAGAAATTATTTTAAAACTGGATTATCTAATGAAAATGATCATGAGAATTAAA
This sequence comes from Nephila pilipes, assembly GCA_019974015.1. NCBI lineage: Eukaryota > Metazoa > Arthropoda > Arachnida > Araneae > Nephilidae > Nephila > Nephila pilipes. The sequence continues at coordinate 150,097 of BMAW01086947.1, forward strand.
CTCGAGTCAATTTAGAACAAAACTAGATTTTAAAAAAACTATATTAGATAGAAATCGTTTATTTCAAGCGATTTTTCGATTCTCGAAATTTTTAGAATGTAATTTGAGCTCTTTATCTAATTATTTCTTTTATCTAATAAAGAGTGAAGTAATATTTGTTAGAAGACCCAGGTGAATAAGGTAACAGTATTTGTTGCAATACACTTAATTTCTTATTTTATTCTAATGACAATATTGCATTCAAATGAGGATTTTTGAACACTCATAAATTTCAGCATGAGATTATTTTTAGTTATAAAACTATATCTATTAAAGAATTTTTGATTTGATTGCTTATTAATATTGCACTGAGAAGCAACTTAAGAGTCATTGGTGTGAGACCTCGTTGCTTTCAGCCCCGGTCAAGTAGGAAGGACGACACCTGAGCTGCTACCTGACTCTCCAAACTTCCACACCACGCAAATAGGAGGACTTAGGACCTCTACCAGGTTTAACGTGCATCAGTTCTATTACACGGTGGATTTTGAGAGGCATCAGGTCTAAAACTCGAGACCTCACTAAAATAATACTGCGACTCAGCAACCATGCTCACTATACTATCACTACCACATCTATTATAAAACAGATAAACAGAGTAACACTTGATTTTTTTGTTATTCCCGAATATAAATGTCTGATTTCTTTAAACTTTTTAGATGATCATTAAAAACAACAACAACAAAAAAACTGCATAAGAAAAATTCCCAAACAAAATTTCCAAGCGTTAGGCCCAAAACCAATAATCTTTATTCAAGGATGTTTATTAAGGGGTTTTGGAACAAAGAAAATAACATGTTTGAGACATTTACTAGGGGTTTCTCGGCTTCAAGAAATTAATGTCAGCGACATCAATGTGACATTTCAAAAGCAGAAGATGCTGCATATTTAGAGATTTTTTTAAACATTATCACTCTGTAAAATTGAAGGTTATGACAGGACAGTGGTTGAAGTCAGGAGCTTGATGTACGGCCATGTTGAACTGCAGACCAGGCTTCGATCTCTGATACCACAAAATGCTCGTCATAATAACGGGTTTCTGTTAAAGAGAATTGAGCATCGATGCCTTCATGTGATGATATATGGAAGTTAGAACAGTAATTTACTAAATCTGGTGTATTACTCCTCACCAAACTGACTGTGATTTAAAGAATATGTGATCTATCGCCAACATATGAGTCCCGATGGACGAAATATGAAGTATATTTTTTAAGCTAAAAATGTGTTAATTGAAGCAGAAATATGTAGTATAGTAAAATATGCTTTCCTTCACAAGATAGTGGAATAGAAATGTCCTTAATAAGCAATATAGTTATTACGTGAATTTTTAAAATATAAATCGACATACATACATATAAATAAACTATAGAATATTCAGTTTTAAAGTATTCTTTTATTACTCTACCTTATAAAGTACCTTTTTAATACTTTTAATAATAGCGTATTTCTAATAATCTCAAATTGAAGTAATTCTATGTGTGTCTGAAAGTATATTATAAAAGAAGTAACGTTTCATAGAGATTACAAAATAATACTAAGGAAAGAGAATAAATAGTTAAAAAACTACATTGAAGTATAATATTTCTTTATGAAAATTTCAGTTATAAAGATAACATTCCATCCAATTTATTTTTCCTCTCTTCTGATATTTTATTTTCATTTAGAAGTTCAAATAGACTTAAAAATAATAAATATTTCAAACTCTTATCTATTTCAGAAAATATCAATCTCATTAAAAAATCTCCATTTGTTTGGATTTTTTAGCTTTGTCAAAGCATGAATAGTACTAATTTTATAGAATAGTATATTATATTAAATGAATAATTTTAATTTTTATGTATAGTAATCTTTTCCTTTGTATTAGGTAAGTTATTTTATTGTAATGCTGCACAATTATCATTTGCAAACCTATATAAAAACAAATTGTAATAAGAAACATTTAAAGTAATAATTGTTTTCAATATTTTATTGAATGGGTAAGCTACGTTCAATATCACCTGCATAACTATTCGGTAATTAATTCCAGATTATTGGTATCAATTTATCACCTACTTTTATTAAGTCCATCTTTTTTGACGCGTAAACAAAAATGCATTTTTCAGTGAATGTTTTTTATCTTAAATCAATAGATTTTGTTAAGTTTTATTTAGTGCACACATATTCCACTAATAAAATCATTCTAAATTCATATACACTTAGATACTTGTCATACGTAAAAAAATATTATTAGTCCTATTTTTCTTACATAGCTGGATTAGCCAGACTTTCGTATATTAAGATTTTGAATAAATAACATTGAATTGGAAACGCTATTTTGTTCATCGAGAATATCATTGGCTAGCTGTTCAGCCAATAGAAAAATAAAACTATTTCTCGTTATGTTCACTCCAATGATCACTTTGTTCAATATCCTGGAATTGATGGCTGCCAAATCTTTAATCCACAATCGACCACCATATCCAATCTCATTATCTGATACATGTGATTCCCTCTTTCAGAACATTTTTCAATCGCTACACTTCAATATATCAATTCTAATTCATGTAAATCTCGGTTCATTCGCAAGAAGAGATTCTCAAATAAAATAACGTCATATAAAGTCCCGAAAGGAATAAACCTTTAAAATAAGCAGAAATAAGGAAAGGAAAATAAGAAGATGAATCTCATTATGAAGCAAACACAAGATAAAAAATACGAAAATGTTAATTTATGGATACATTATTGACCGACCTTGAAAAATTCAAACTTTTGTTTAATAAATAAACTCCACTTTCGTTTTTGCAAAATTGCTTTTCAAAAATCACTCGCTTTGTGTGCTCGAATTTCAGTATAAATAAATTTCAACCTCACTAAATTTCCAAATTGTACATCCTTTCTATTCAAACTGCCCAGTTGGAATGATCATTTGTGATAACAGAATTCTTTTTGTTAACAAATAGCTCAATACTGCTTGTTTTATGTACTGGATACTAATCAGCCATTATTTGCTTGGCCTTTTTTTCGTTACTCATTCTCAATTCAAGTTTGTTGCTTTGCAACAAATGAAACGATTAATAGTTAATAAATAAATCACCCAACAATTCTACAAATTTTCGTAAAAATAGTTAAACAACATATAGAAATAAGAAAATACAGGTATTTTAAATAAAATAAATGCAAATATATATTGACTACATTACAGCATTAAAACCCAATATATAGTAAGTAAATAATACTTATATGTTCAAGATCTTTTATGCGTGAAATGAGAAATTCGTCAAATAGACGGGTTCCGGAAATCTAGTGTTAAACATATGTAATTTAGTTGGAATAATTGAAAAGACAAGCACACTATATATATATGAATTGAGCACTGTATATTAAACTAATAGCATCCGAATAGTTAAATTGCTATAAAGGTAAGGGATTTTTACCTAATATATCATGATTAAAATTCGCATGCTGAATTTAACAATATCATCAATTATTTTTGAAGTATACAAGCAAAATAATTAATGTTGTACTTTGATTTAACAAATACATAATAATCACGTACATGCCGAATACTAAATAATATAAATATCCCTCAAATTATAATTCAATGAACTCTTTAAAATACTTAGTATAATTTGCTTACGCACTATAGATTTAATACTTAACGAATACAAGCAAAAAAAAATATTTTCTTTAGTAAAACTATTAGATTTTTTCCATACTTGCTCAATGAAAGGTATTGTGATTTACAATTTAAAAAAAAACGATTTTGAAGTTAAATCATTTTTATATTTTCCGTTATATCAGCTCCCGTATATTAATGCTACTTACTTGAATATAGGAGTCAAAGCAATAAGCATTTATATTATATATTCTCGAATACACGTAATTTCTTATTATATATACATGAAAAGAAAGTTTCTTATTTTTTTTTATAAAGGCGATATACATATGTATGGAAAATTAAAAAAATATTCAATTTTGAATGGATTTACAAGAAAGTATTTCTGAAAATAAGAGCGAGAAAATTGACATAACTTTATTGATTATTATTCGAACTACATAATGGAGCATTTTATGGGAATACATTAAGCTAAAATGCTACAAACAACGTATTGAATGTATGACGTCAAAGCATTAAACACTTCATTTTCTGCAACTTTCTACGCAAAATTCCAAAAGGCTAAAAGAAGAACTCTCACATACAGTAACATACATGTAGATTGGTCAAAACTAATAATTCCACTCAAAACAATTGCTAATATGTAAAATACTGTAATATGAAAAAGACGTTTTATGTGCAAAATAATTCTGCTCCGGCATTATTCATAACAACAAGTATATCATTTCTCTTTTTCGAAACTTATTCTCATTTTTTCTAAATATAAAAATTAAATTAAAAATAGAAGTTTCCCAATTATTAATAGGAGATACATACATGCAAATGCTTTTTTAAAATTTTTTTTAATAATTTACATTTTTTCAGTAAAAATATATCAGAAAGTTTACTCACTGTCGAGTTGTTTGTTAATAGGACGTGTTGTAATAAGAAGAGCATCGTGTGAAATTTTACAAATTATCTCTGTAAACTGTATTACATCTAACCTTTTCTTCAGAAAATTCTCAATACGTTTGTACGAAAAAAGAAAATATATGTGTTCAGTTTCTGTAAACAAACGAATTAGTAAGTAGCTGCTTCACTTACCTCAGATATTTCTTTTCTCTCGTAAGTTCTTTAAATCAGTTTTCCATCCAATTATCACTTACTTTCCCAGTTTTTTTTTTCTGGCGTAAAATAAAAGATTAATTTCCAGACCAATCCGAGACGTATATTATTATCTTATTTCCTTATATGTTCGCGGAGGTGAGTTATGTAACATTTATTTTAATTGGGATGCAAAAAGGAAACAAAAGCTATGACATTTACGCTGGAGGTTGAGTTAAAACATAACCTAGAACCTAATTAGTTCTATGTAACATGATAAACTGCTGTTCTCAGCTTTTTCTTCATATATCCTATGGCTTAAAAACTAATCTGCTTACTTGTGTAGTTCATTAAAATTCTTACCGTCCACAAACGTATTGTGTCTGAGCTTCAAAACTAAATTTCTTGATTTAAATTGCCTTAAATAAGATGTTAGAAGTTTAAACTTTGGTAACAGGGTTTTTAAGTACAGGAACTCTGATTTTAAAACTAACTAAACACTTCAGCATTTTATTAGTATTAAAATATATTGAATAATCATTATCAAACGACAAGTTTTGATAATGCTTTATAACTATATAAGAATGATTCGATGATGCTTTCTAACACCATGTTAATCTTTTAAGGAACATTTATTAAAGTTGTTTTTATAGTTAGCTGCTACTATAATCACCTCAGACTAGAAGATTTTGAACAATAACTCTTTTCTCCAGAAAGCTTTATAAAGTCGAGTTACGAGGGTAAAGAAAAAGTAAACAATTTCTTAAGTATCGGAAAAGTAATGTATCTTTGAAAAATTCATACACTCGTATACGTGCTTCAATTTTTCGACGTAGTCCCATTCTCTCACAACATAGGTGAGCCGAGAGAGGAAATTTCTCTTACATTTATAAAAAAAAAAATCCCATGCCACCTATTTAATCTATTGTTTTACAGCACTCTGAACTTTACTGGAGATCGAAAACTTTTTCCCATCAAGACTTCAGAGGTTTTATAGAGGACAATATGAAGGTGTCACATAAAAGCTGTGAGAGAGGTGGCCGAGGATGTCGCAACCAATGTCGCTTTGTTCCTTTGGCTGTGTGGAGACGTGCATCGGCATGCGACAAATACATCCTGTTCATTCACATTCCCTCCTGTTGTTTTATATTATCCCTCCGTAATTTTTTTTAAGTTGATCAGCACTACTTGGAATGAATTCCTTTCCCCTGAAAAAAGATTCAATGAGAATAATCTCTTTACGGTCCCAAAAGACAGGGATCTGATTTTTCGGTCCAAAATAACGGTTTATGTATTTTTCTACAGTATATATAGTTATATATATATTAGTTTGATTCTGATACGTTTCCCGTAAGCCTTTTTTGCGTTAAAAATCTAAGCGGCGCATTTTTCTTAATGAAAAGTAAACCGAATACGCTCCTCATCTGGGAGGTTGCAGGTTTTGAAATCGAGACACTCATTTCTTCACGACATTACCACAAGAGTTTTCAACCGACAGAGAGAAGCGAGCAAGAATTCTGCTCCAAAAGTTTTGATCTTGAGCGCAGTATAGCTAACTGTATTGAAAATTATTTTTATTTAGCGTCAAAGGCTTACTTTCAAGAGACCCTTCGTACATTAAGTTATGAATTACTTTTTCGTATTATTTTTTATTTTAAAATGCACGTAAAACAAGCACATTTCCAGACATATAATATAAACAAACATATTGGTTTCCATACATATTGATATCGTATTTCTTATACATTTCGTGGATGATATAGCATTTTTTTTTTAAATTGGGATACATAATATTCTGAAAACTATCACATTTACGTCTGAAAACACGTGAAAGAGAAAAAATCCACCGAGGGCATAGTGAGTTCTAGGTACCAAAATAAACCATTCAAATAGATTCCGTATGTTTCCAAATAAGATACAAAGACTAGTCTGTCTATTTTTGCGTCTCACATTAAAATTCTTATTATCCAGGTATGTATTAAATCTGAAATAGCAAACCTTGATCACTGACTGGATATTTTATTTTAAATTGATTTGAGTAAGATATTTAATATTTAATGGGACACAGTACCATACAAAATGAACAAATCACTGAAAAAAATTTATGACTTTATTTAAAATGATGGAAATTTTCAAATATACGTACCCTTTAAATTTCATAACTATAGCTACGTTATTTAGGGGAAGACATTTAAATATTCTTTATCAGTGAGCCAAAACATTTCATTGAACTTCATAACTTTAAATTACATTTTTCAGATGTTTAACCAGGGGGAAGGCAACTCAGGTGTCATCTGAATCACTTGACCGAGTTCAAAATTACGAGGTTGTCGTCAATAGCCATCCCGTTGCTTCTAAGTGCTACTTTTACAAACAATCAATATATCAGATTATTATTTTTTTATAACAGTCATGTATTTAAAATATTAAGGCTGTTTTTGTAAATAGTATAATGTTTTAAAATTATTTTTGGTAGTTTTGTATAATGATTTTGATTATTCTGGACTTGTAGTAAAGATATAGGTAAGAAGTTATTTGTTTATAAGTCCACAAAATTAGATATAGCAGTTTTTAAACTGTTTTTGTAGTGTTTAATGAAAAAACTGTGAAACTATAAATAACACTAATAGTGCTGATCACAATCTTGCACATCAGCTAGAATGATAACTGATGCACAGAATTGAGATAAACACTTCTAAGAATGTGAGGAAACAATTGCTTAAAAATACTAAAATTTGTTGAATAAGAGGGAATTTTAAAATATTTATATACTATGAAATAAATTTAAATTTTAAATAATTGTTTCCTTGGTAACAGTTTCCTCTCCCCCCCCTTAAATGCCTGTTTTGTGTGCGTTCAAATATAGTGAATATAAATTTTTTGTTATAAATATCTAATTTAACAAAGTGCTCGCAGCGTACCTTGCCCCTTTTGAAATATACGAGTTGGATTTCTAAATAGAAAAATTTGCTTTCAAAACATAAGTGTTCCATTAATTTTTCTTCAATTATTAAGAGATATTTTATAATCATGACACAAAACTACAAGCTTTAATAATGTTATGCATTCATATAAGAATGTTATTGATGTTGCTTTTTTTAGTACAATGTTACTAATTTAGAGATGTTAAGAACTTTTATTAAAATGTTGTTCTTAAAAATGTATATATATCTTATTTCCTTTAATACATCTCATCAACTTCCTAAAGCTTAGAAAGTTCGTAAGTAAACAAAGAAAGCTTGAGCTTTTGGATCTTTTCATTTCGATTCGGAAGTTTGCTGACCTTGACCGCTAGATAGTTATGCAGCAATGCTCGTCTTGTTATCCAATGTTTATCGTAACTCTTAATTTCAGTATTTCTTTGTACTTAACGTTTAACGTGTCAGCTTTCTTTTCTTGTTTTCTATCGGATTGCACATAATATTTGCACAATATTACAACTGTGTACATACAGTGCACTGTGAAATAAATTGTTCTCAAGCTCAGTATAAGTTCTTTAAGAACTAATAAATCTAATAAGCATGTGACTGTAATAGTTAGTCAGAATTTGTTTAAACCATCATTGTTAATTAATTAAATTTTCTTTGTGATGTTTTTTTCGTTAGTACAAGAATAGTTAAATTGAGGTTCAACGTTTATATTTAATTTAGTAATTGATATAATGAGATGAAATACTGTCGGAAATTTTTATTGCCTACACAGAATCTGAATATGTATAAATTTATTAAATAAATATTTTATCTTTTACAATTTTATTTATAGCCTTAGGTATCCCTGTGAAACTATATTTATGCTCTCTAATCTGACATGACTTTTGGCCCCGAATAGTCCGGTTTACAGAGTATTTACTTTATTGTATATTTTACAATCTTGACTGCTACATACCTGAATCAGAAAAAAAGGCTTCATAAAATAAATTTTTGTTTTATTTCATTCGTTACAGGTGAAATGATATTTATGAATCGTAGAGAGACCATTGTTGTCAAGTGGCGGATTCGTGGTTGGTGTTGTTTTCTTGGAATCAAGGGTTCAAGCCCTAATGTCACTTAAAACTCATCATATAGCGGGGCTAATGCACGTTAAATCTGTCGAAGTTCCAAGTTTTCCTTTGGAGTTTTGTGGTTTTTGTAGAAAGGAGTGCCACCTCAAGTTCCATGTTCTTCTGTTGGCCGAGGCTTAAAATTACGAGGTTCGTCGCCAATGGCCCTCGTGTTGCTTCTCAGTGTGACGTCAAAAATCAATCACATTAATCGTAAATAGGTAATAAGTATTTTATATGAAGAAACTTTCGTTTCGTTTCTAATATTTTTTATGATAGTCATTGTCAGAAAATATTATGCACAATGATATATAAGAGTCCTTTTCTAAAAAAATGTAATAAAAACATAAAGAAAAGAGTACAAATTCACACACATGTAGCATAGCTTATGGTTAAATTCATAATAAATGTAACTTTCGTATACGATCGTAAAAATCTAATTGTTAAGGATCCATTTTATACGAAACAAATCGTTAGATCCAAAAACAAAATGTTAAAATCTGGTAAAATATAAAATATCAAATCACATTTTCATAATTAGGAAAAACATATTTATTAAAGCAATTTTCATCAGAAATATTGCATATTAATATGCATTAAATAATGTTTTCTTCGACATCACTACTAAACATGATTTATGCAGGGGTTATTCTTTTTAACAAGATAACCTCATCCTTTGAATTTTACTTAACATTGCCTTCAATTCTGTGCTCTACCTTTTGCAAAAAATATGTTAATAAAAATTGCTTGTTTTTTGCAGAGTGTTCTTTATAATCGGTATTTTTTACTGCTATTTCGAATAAAATGCTAATATAAATCTCAGAAGAGATCTAATGAACTCTTAAGAGCTCTTATTTTCTTCTGTGTTGTAGAGGGATTAAACCAATTTCACACTTTGTTCTTAAAACTTTTCAGCACTGCAAGAAGATTTATGGAATTTCCAAACAATTTTGGAATGAAACTGCATTCTAGTGTGCCATATTATGTGTATATTTTACCCTATTCTCGAATTAAAATGAAATCTTGTTACAAGATATCGTTTTCAACGGTAGTTACGTGTAATTAAATATTCAATTATGAGTTCAAAATTTAATTTTGCTTTGTAAAGCTGGTATATTCGCGATTTTCACTCCAACTAACATCTGGGTTTATTTTCTGATATTGTTTAAATTTTCAACTCCCTTATGATCAGATTAAACATGATATACGTAGTTTATTTTCAATTTTAAATGTATTGTGAATGGATTTAAGGAGATACATCATATTAGTGTGAATAGCCAATTGTGGGTGAATGACAGAAATTTTGCTTAACATGAAATACAGGTAGTAGATAGATTTTAATTAATGATCCATTGTGGTGTAGCTATGTTTAGAAAAAAGTCAAATTTCCAGCTCGAACCTTCAGCATTGCATATTGCTCACTCGAACCCAAATAAGTTAGTACGCTTAAGCTTAGATTAATATTTCAAGCTATTTTACAGGCTTTTAGAGAACTAGTAGACACACAGAAAGAGAAATTCTGCACAAATATGTATAATTTGAGGAACATTAACATACTACATCATTAATAATCTGACGTCTTCTTATTTAATTGTATGAAATTCCATTACTTGGTCGCTTTCATTTAGGGATTACTTAGCTTATAAATATTTACCTCAGAAAATAATGATACGGAATCGTTACAACTTTATTTAAGTAGTTTTCTGAACAGATAGAGATGTATGATTTTAATTATTAAGTTAACGTCGAACTTAGAAGCAATAAAAGGACTATTGGTGACGAATCTCGTAATTTTGATCCTTGTTCATGTGACGAGGATGACACCTGAACTGGTACCCCAATATCCAAACTTTCCATCCTGATAATGTAATTATTTGTTGCCTGGACAGATTTACTGTTTGGCTGGAAAAAGCACTCGAGTCCACGAGTCGAGGGAAACGACACCGCCCACAAGATTTTGACTTGATCACTTGTACATCGCGACATTGAATAAACAGAATATCTGTATGTAGATAAAAACTTAAAACACAGAAGTTATCGAAATGCTCGTTAATCTAGATTTATCTCGACTTCCAAAATGGATTAATTTCATTTGTACTGTAATGCTCAGAAATCATCATTCCAATATTTAAACCTTACCTCAGCATCAACGCAATATCACATTACTGGAACAGAAGTTGGATCATTGAACTCTTCATAACGAGAGAGATTAGTTTTTAAGCCAATAATTCTGTGAATATAGTTTCTGAACAATATTTAACACATTCTGGCAAAAATTAAATTTCTGGACTTAATTTTTGTGTAGTCTAATTAAATAAAATCAATTGTTACCTATTATATATGTAGGTTGGTGTTATTTTACAAGAGAATGTGATGCCGATTGATCAAAGCCGATTGCTTGTGTGGTAATTCCCGATGCTTCTATCTGAGCTTAGAATACCGTTCTTGAATAATCATTCTGCCTCCTGATTAGAATTTGTAATTTAATTACATCATCTGTAAATATCTATAACGAATCTTATTGTATTTGAAGCATAAACGCGGCTTGAGATGCCGCTAAAGTGAATTGGCCATTGGGAAAGTCATTTCCGATTGTCATATAGGATCTAAATTTCGTCGTAGTAAACAACTACTTCGGTAGATGTTGTTTCTTATTTTTGGAAACAATTTTGTAATTCACACAAAACATTTTGTCCTATTAACAATTGCGAAATCATTCAGCACCTGAAAGATAATTCCACTTGCAACAACTACCAAAGCCCAAATTATTGTATTATGTAGTGGGTACCAACAATATTTTTTTTCTTTTTAAGGCATATTTTGCACGAATCAATTCGAACTACACTTAGCAGCACATCCTTAGAAAACTGTAACCGTAAGTGGTATAATTTTCAGACACTTAATATATATATATTCTAAACTTCGGAAATTACATATGAATGACTGTTTATTCTATCAGAACATATATTTAATTATTTTAATAGCAATCCCTTCAAAATCGGCTAGTTAAAATTTCCCAAAACATAACAAATTTCAAATAGTAATTATGTATATTTTTTTCTTGAAATTCACTTACGTTTAAATAACGCAAAACTAGAGCATATTTTTCACAAGCTTATCATATTAACTATGCAATAAAATACTCATAACTCGTGGAGGCTTTTAACTTATGCAAGAGAAAGGCATTTCCAAAGCAGTTTTGCTTTCAATATGTAATTAGCACCAACTAAATATTTAAAACTGTTATAATAATGTTTTCAACTTCCCAAAAATAAATTACAATATTTAAAAAATGATTAATCCCTCAGAAAAGGTTCAATTTATTTTCAAATGAATTGGGGTTTTTTTCGGTTTCTCGGTCATTGTAATTTTCAATATTTTCTTTGAAACTTTTTTGCTTCTTTGAAATAATTGATTCAAACCATTAGCTCTTAGAAACCGTAAAATAGGAAGTAATAAATAGCCCCATAAAAAATCCAGTTGCGTACATTTTATACCACAGACTGCTATTTTTATATAGTGAATTTCAATCTATCGTTTTTTAAATAAAGTTGTTATGCTTAAGATTAGCGAAATACTTGACATAATATAGTCGTTTTAAAATAATGCTCTACTTTTCTTTGAGTCTAAATCTTAAGTAAAGTGCTTTCTGCTAATCCTCAACTTTCGAACAGGATGAGTAGATATTTACTCGTTAATATTGATACTGCTTCCTTTATTGTCTACTCTTAATGTATATAAACGACTTTGTAGATTTCGTACGTGTCCGTTTACTGATATATATATATATATATATACGTGATATTTCCTTTATACATGATACTCACGCATATATGTGATATTTCCTTTGTGATATGAGCTCCAAGTTAATATTTCAATTTTTATAATAAAAGTTTCAAAAAGGGTTCTATTTTGAATTTTAGATTAACTTTTGTTGTAAGTTAGAATGAATTACGAAGTTCTTCAAGTTCTTAACACTCATATATAATGTTATAAAACGCTTATTAAAATAATGACCTATATTAACACTTATTAAAATAATGACTTATATTAACACTTGTTAAAATAATGACTTATATTAACACTTATTAATATATATATATATATACATATATTTATGCGCTTTCAAAAAGTCATAACTGTCTTAAATCTTAGTTGGATCTTCTGTTATATATGTTTATCAATGTTCAAAAGATGTACGAAATAAACAAGTATAATAAAATAAATTACGATACTATAGCAAACATAAATTAACCAAATTTAAAAGTAAACTTAAAACTAAATAAATTCTATTTTTACAAAATTAATAAATAATCATATTGTAAATATATATAAAAATGCAATAAAAGCAAGAAACTAAAGTTAAAAATAAATAGATTAAACTAGAAATTAAAGTCAAGAAGTGTTCAAATGAAAAAAAAAAATGTCTTTGAATTGCAGTAAGTGTAAGATACAAAACCATATAAGAATAACACATCGATCAATAACTCCCGAGTCTAACATTGAAAACAACATTTTTTTTGCAAAATTTTTTTTTTATTCATCAACATAACACCTTTTGTTAATCACCTTTTAGGGTGATACAATCGTTCCAACGCTTTTCCAAATCTTTTTCTTTTTTTTTTTTTTTTTTCCCCAATTTTTTTTTCTTTTTTTTTTTCGCAAGAAATCTTTTTTGTTGCGAGTAAATAGCGATAAACTGCTTTCTGAATCATCGACTAGTTACTGTTTTTGTTCCATTGAAAGCAATCGCGGCACCCACTTGGAAAAAACCTTTTTCACTTCACTTCAAAAAACCTTTTTCCTGGTCCGATCGACTTAACATTTTGACACGTTTCAAACAAAAGTTAGTACTCTAGAAAGACCTGGTTACTGGTTTACTACGAGCGCCATCTCTGGGTTAGTCTCGGGAGTTATTGATCGATGTGTTATATAATAAACAGGTTTAGTATTGAATATAATATTGGCCATGTAGAGAAATATAATATATTTAACTATATTTAATAGGAAATAATAAAAATAGTAATATAAAACTATTCAATTGATATAAAAGTCATAATGGCGAAACACTATCTTAATCTACCAAGCATAACTCAAAAAAAAGTAAATAAGATGATAAAGTCTGAACTGGAGATAAATTAATTCACTAAATTGAACCAAAAGTCATCGTTCGAAAAAAGTAATAAATCTGGGGAAATAAAAGAAAGAATAAAAGTTCACTTTTGCCAAATAAAAACAATTCATTAAAAAATAAAATCTGAATATCTATAACTATTTAAAATTCATGAAGCATAAAAAGAGTTATCAGACTTTTACCTACGTTCTTCCGACTGAATCAACAAATCTAATATGTTGCATGTTTACATTACAGCTTGCCAAAGAACTTGATTCATTGATTGAATTGAGAAATAAAGATAAAATTAATGAAACCTTCAGAATTTTAACTAAACTGAAGAAATTTCATGTTATGTTTCTAATAATTCCTATTATGTTTTCTTGATATGATTACAGAATGTGTATATTCGAAAAACTCGCATATCTACTGAATAAACTTTGCTACAAGTAAAAATAGAATTTCGAAACACAAAAAGTTGATGGTTTAGTTACCATCAATCAGCTAAGGATTGAATGATTTTTCTTCTTCTTCTTTTTTTTTTTTTTTTGAAAATTATTTTAACATAGATCATTTATTATTGATAACAAGCATGGAAAGTAGTAATACAGAAATATAGTTACTGGAATTAGCAGAACAAACATTTCTAACGTTTGAGATCGATATTTTTTATTTTTAATCAATGATGTAATCTCCCTCCTTATCAGCAATCCTTTGCCATCTAGTATGCAAATTTTTAATTCCAGATCGATAAAAATCTTACCAAGTTGATTTCTAAGCAAAATATCCGGAGATGGTGTTTGGGGCATCATCCGAATTTTCAAATTTTTTGCCACTTATAAAATGTTGTAGTGATCGGAATAAATGGAAATCCGATGACGCAATGTCGGTCGAGTATGTTATGTGAGACAATACCTTCCATCGCAATTCATCAATTTTTCTCAGGATTCATCTAGCGCAGCATGGTCTTACATTTTCATGTCGCGCAATTACACCTTTTCAATTGACAATGGCTGGGTGCTTTTCAACTAAAGATTGATTTACTCGATCCAGTTGTTCACGATATAGGTCTGCATTCACAATTTATCTAGGTTTCAGTCCTTCAAAATGACCGACCCCGCCAATACTCTATCAAACTCAGAACAGAGCCTTAGCTGTCCTTCTTTGCAATTAATTTGTAGAGAGCTACTGTCTTTTTATTGTGCCGCTGAAGCAATAAGTTGCATGTGGTGGATCGGTTAGCTTTGTTTTCTTCGGACAGATTATGCGGTACCCAAACACCTGCTCTGTTTACTTTATCAATCTGCTGTAAATGTTCTTGGATGGTCGACCAAGGTTGGTTAAGTGTTTGAATGTTTCTTGATTGTCTGACAAGGATTTTCTTCCACTTCCGTCCTAAACATATCATTATCTAAAGTTGTTGGTCTTCCTGATCGGTACGATATGGAAATTTTGAAATTACCCGATTCGAACATATAAAACCACCTTTGGTATTTATGAAAGTTTTATGCGTTTGGATAGACATCGCAAATGCTTTTGGTAGCAACCTTTTCTTTATTACCCTAGTGAAACTCAAAAAGCATATAATGTCGGATATGTACCTCTTCTGGTATTTGGATGGACATTTCACCTAAAATTGAAAAAAAAAAAAATATTAAGATTTAATTATTTTCCAGTATAAAAGTCATTCTAACCTTAAAATGTCTTTAAGATGACTTTGAAGTACACAATGAGCTGATAAATGACTAATGAATATTGACATCAGCAGAAACGACACTAATTTCTGGTCCCCCTAACACAAATAAATACATTTTGTTGACATGTACAAAATATTCTTTAGCTAGAATTACTTCCAGACGTACAAATATTTGCAGTGTTTTTTCTTCTTTTTTTGAAAAATGACAAACTTTAGATTTCCAATTTGTAGAATACTTTATACATATATCTTGACGTAAAACCAATGCGTAAGATAGATATTTTGGGAAATGTAATTCAAATTTATCATCACACATACACCTTGCGTAAATATAAATCTAAGAGACACATATGAACTATCTTAAATTTTTTAATTCAAACCACTTCAATCTATCAATTATATTGCTAACTAAATCCAAATACGAAAAAATATTTTTGAGCACATATTCATTTTCTAAATGTCGATTAGGAATATAAATTTATTGAAGTGAAGTATGTAAATATACAAGTACTTTATTTTTCATCCTCCGAGGGAACATAAAAAAAGAAACAATAGAACAGAACAAAACGAATTTGTTACCAAAAGTCACAAATGTGGTTACGTTTCAACATAATCACTAAGAAGAGTCAAGCATTCATTATATCAGTGGATGAGCTTTCCATTTACTTCTTCGAGAAAAGCTGCCACCAGTAATGTAGAATAGGCTTGCATTTTATTTTGAAGTTCCATTTATTTTCCTTTGTTCAAAATGGCTTTCTTCATTCGCCGTAAAGTGTGACAAAAAGCAGATGCATTGATCGTAGTCCTCAATTTCATATACTTAACAAGATAGACACATTTTTGCTCCTGAAAACTCGTATCATTATCATCCTGATATGGAAGGTCTGTTTCAACGGATTTGTAACTATTGATGTCCCTCTTCATCGTGAACGTTGGTTCGCCCGTCTTTAAATTGTCTACACCATTTCATCACAATACCATTACTCATAAAGTTTTCAAGTACACTCGGCTTAATTTTCGGGGAATTTCAATTACACTATTCCCTTCTGCTTGAAGAAAGTTCATGACAATACGCAACTCTCTCTTGTCGGAAGCATCATTTGTACAATTTATGTTTGTATGCCTACAGCTCAGCATTTAATTTAGACTTACAGTTCAGATTAAAACTGTAAGGTATCGGTAATACCAAAGGTTATAAGTAGAGAAATGCACAGTCACCTACCGTGCATTCCCACTTGCTACCATTTGTCTGGTAGTTTAGCAGTTCAATTGGAGGTTGAAAAATTACGACTCTCGAATATGTATACAATATTCTAAACATTAAAATATAAGTCACAATCAATAATTAGTTACTTACTGGATAAATAGCTTTGATGAACAACATTTTTTAACAACTAAAATGGTTAAAGGATTCACAGAAATAGCATATTTTGTTCAAAAACATTGAATTTGTTCCAGACTCATACTAATTCTATCCTTTTTAAATTACAAAACGTTTTACTAATTAATTATCTGTTATTATTAGCACTTATCTGTTATGCTATTATTTGTTATTATTTATTATCTGTTAACTTAAGCTATATGAGGACTATTTACGATGAACTTCGTATTAATTCAATTGTGATGGTTTATAATAAAACATTCAAGATAACCTTTACTTCATCTTTCCTACTGTTTCAAAATATAATATTGTTGTATTACTTTAAAGAATTTGTTATATTACATTAAAAAATATAACAAAAATTTATCATATTGCTACAATTTTAGAGTCCTGTTCGACATTTTTTTAAAAATTGTATTTCCATCTATATAATGACTATTTACGCAAAAGAAAAGTAATACCTATACAAGTACGCACAATTTAAAATACATACCTCTTCAAATCGGAATATTTTTACGCAACCAAAATGTATTCAGGATTTGAAAAAAAGTTATCTTCTTTCAGAAACGAATGGCACCAACTTTGGATATCGTTTTGTGAAATCAAATAACAAAATACAATTCCTCTAGTACGCCAATCTGTCCACGAGATTCTGTTTGGCGAAACAAGATTTGTCTTTCCTTCAGTATGCAGGAAATGTAACATTTCTTAGGAAAGATCAGTGATGTATTTTTTGCTGGGAACAGATCCTATATTCAAACAGAGTTAGCTGACTACAGATATCAAATATTGATTTTTTTACATTCAGTTTGGAACAGGATTCTACTTTGTCTTAGAGAAATATAAATAAAATCTTTTCATATACTATGTTTCTGAGCATTTTTCTCAGAAAATTTTAATTTCATGATTGAATCTAAAAAGGTAGATTGATTAAGTGCAAACTGAGTGTAGTATTCTTCTTTTATAAGAATTCTAGAACATTAGCTCTAAAATGTTGCATCAAATCCTGTTCTAAACATGATAATTTCTTATCTCTATTTAATTTCAATTAAGGGTATCAGGACTCCGTGTATCGAAAAAAATATCATTTTTCAAAACAATATAATTTACCAATGAAACAAAGCAGAAAATTGAAACTTTTACCAAATAATATTCATATTTATTTACATATTTTCTTATATTTTCATAAGATTTAAAGACATTTTTAAAAAGTTATAATGAAAAACAAATTTGACATTTTTTCAAAATTAAGAAAATCTATATTTTCCTGCGCACAGCATTCTGAAGGATCTATTATGGATTAAAATTTACAAAAGTGATATTACCTATTTAAAAAAGAAGTTCAATTCTAAAGTTATAGACACTTTTTGAGAAATTTAGAGAAAAAAAATTTTGAATTCAATTATTGAAAAAAAAATTAAGAAAAAATCCAATTAAAATTCTTATAAAAGGTTTTCTGTTAACAATCTGTGTAAAATTTGGCCTATAAGTCAGAAAGAAACCTTTTTTGGACATGTACATAAAATTTCACTTTGATATCTTAAATAGTTTCTGAGAAATCCTGCACGCAAGTTAAAAAATTTCGTTCTGAGAAAAAGGAAGTTAAAGTTGAAAAATAACAATAAAAGAATTCAAAATAAAGTAAGCTTTTTATCGTTACAAAATATATGTATAAAACTGCCTTTTTTAAATTTATTTGAAACTTATATAAACGACGCCACTAGAAGACTGAAGAAAAATAGTCAAATAAGCCCATTTTCGTTCAACGCCCATCACGCTGAATTTAAATAATCCTTACCTTTTTAAAATTAAAACCAATAGAAGTTATTTTTAACTATGAGATATCTTAAAACTTATGTGTCTGTTTATTTAAAGAAAAATACAATCATATACTTAAGTAAGTATGTATGATCAATTGTCAAACAACGTTTGTATTTCATAGGTAAAAGTCATGTCCTTACATTTATGTACGTTTTGAATATAAAGCTCACTGCATTTATAAATTTAAAATTTTTACTGAGTATTTATAAATATTATGTTTTACACATTATGCATAGTTATAAATTGAAAATTTGAATTAAAAGGCATTTAAAAATTTTAAAATTTTAGGACTTATGTTTCCCTTATTTTTTGCACAATACGTGTGCGATGCTTGAAATTTCTGAGAGATTTTTAAAGAAATTACGTTCCCTTTATTAGAAAAAAAACCTCTTGTTTTAACATGAAAAATTTCAGCAATTTGAATAAAGTAAATTTTGAGAAAAGTACTCCAGAATCCTAAAACGCTATATTTTGAGAAAATCATAAGTACGGGGAAATGGAAAAGAAATTTGAAACAAAATCCAATTTTTTCTTTTTTGAAACACAAGATGCCATCAATCAATCATTTTTTCTTTAATTCATTCAAAATCATGTGACATTTTCTGTTAAACGGGAGCAAAACAGGAAAGAGAACATTTTTCAGAAAAAAAAGTGATGTAATTTTCATGTTTTTCAATTTATTTTCATTAATTTCAAGCAATTAATCAATTTCAAACAATATCGAACATCTAAACTCCGACGCTAAGCCAAAAAGTTTTATTTTTCATCAAGGGCCTTCCAATGAAAGTAAAGCTCCTAAATTCGATGTGCACAGTATCGCCTGCGAGTTTCCTTACTTCTTCCCTGACAAAGGGCAGATGGAAATGAGAATGAAATTTGTCTATGGTAGGGCACGTTTGCTTACATTTTTAAAGTTGGAATTTTGACAGTTCTATTAACCAAATTTTCATAAATAATACACCCATAAATAATACACCCATAAATAATACACCCATAGATAATACACCATAGCATTATGGACCAGCAGCATGGAATCAGCATGAGTATATTTTAAAACAAAATTTAAAAAATGCAAAGATTGAAGCATTTTATGTCTTAGTTACCTTAATATTGTTAAGATATAATTGAAATTCATCAATTTTTTTTTTATTTCTTAATGCTCCTGAATGCATGATTTTGTAGCTTCTTTAAATACTACAAAAAATAAAATTTAATTATTTTCAAGCTCATTATAATTCAGTCATTATTTAAAGATATTACGTGGCTCTTAAAGATATTACGTGGCGTGTGTGTGTGTGTGTTAGCCACTTCCAGTTAGGGGCAATTTAAAGGTTACTTTTTTAAAGTTTCATTTGTCTTCCGCTGCATAGTGAGAAAATTATTTATAAAATAAAATCTTCATAAATATTTAGAAAACAATATGTCCTTGAATGCTAATGTCCTTGTTATACTAACATATTGTAATCCATACAATTTTCATGACCATCACTGAAGATCTTGATTCACTAAGAAAAAAGCCTTTTTTTTCTGTGTAATTATTACCTCCAGAAAAAACCGGCTTCATCTCAGAAATATCTTGAAAAATTTTCCTAGTTTTACCAGAAATTGGAAGAATCTTTGTTCAGCATTCTCGTGAATTTCACAGTCGACAACCGAGAACATTAACATCAGAACTAACCACATTTTTAGTACTATGCTAGCGTCAGCTGTCGGATGTGAGTACCGTATTAATTTGTAGTCAACATGCCACTCAGTGGGCATTGTGGCTTATAGCGGCATGTTAACCAAATTGGATCAGTTAGCGTATTAATTGAACAGACTAAGTATATAATGATATATAATAACTGTGTCACTTTTCATTTTTGCTAGGAATGTGCCGATACTTTTGAAGTATAACTCATGATTTTGTCTTGATGCAGTTTCATTTTAAAATTTTCGGTAAAAATGTATCAGATAATAAATATTCTCCTGATAACAAGAAGAGTTAGTTTTAACATGATTTTTTTTTGAAATTCTTATTTAGAATTTTCTATTGAAGATGAGAGAAACCTGCGTCAATCATAAATCTTTTACTGAAGTTTTCTCTGCTTTCTCGAAACCAAGAATAGACATCTTTACATTCAAATTTTTGATAGTAAATATAAACTTTTTGTTGCTGCAATTTAAGTAAAGTCATGCTTCATATTGTTATATATATATGTGTGTGTGTGTGTGTGTGTGTGTGTGTGTGTGTGTGTGTGTGTGTGTGTGTGGGTGTGTGTGTGTGTGTGTGTGTGTGCGTGTGTGTGTGTGTGTGTGTGTGTGTGTGTGTGTGTGTGTGTGTGTGTGTGTGTGTAACGATTCCACTAAGAATAAAATTTATTTTTCTGATTTAGTACGAAGTTCATCTTATTTTTCTGATAAAAAATTTTGAGCTTCTAACTTATTCAATAAAGCATTCATAAATCTGCATAAACTGGTTTCTTCCCATGATCTAAATAAGTAGGGACTTTCCCTATAGTCTAAACGTCTCCAAATAAAATACTAAAAATCCCTCCATGCAATACCACGTGATCTGAAGAAATCTTCACGTATAAAATCCAAGCAAGAAAAATTCCCTTCTCTTCCCCTGTAGCCACGACGGTGAAGCGGCGCATCTGGCTTCTTTCATTATTATAATATAATATTATCACTCTTCTGCTTTAACCACTGAATAGAATGGACACTCGTCCACCACCACCTCGATGTTCCATTCTTTCTCTTTTTCAGTAAGAAATAAATAGACATTACTCGGAAAATTGGTTATTGATTTTCAACAATGACTAACAAAAGAATTTACGTAATCATTTTTCCTCATCCATGACATATACGTATTTCTTCAGTTGTAGTTAATCATGCATTTATTATTTTGTTTATTATTCCTACAGATATTTTAATTTGCTTTTTGTATCGGCAGATTTTATCTTTGATCTCACTCAAGAAACATTCGAAAAAAAAAATAAACGAGTTTTTTTTATCAGTATTCATTTGGAGAGTTTTCAGCCATGTAGAAATAGTTATTAATGTCTTTTTACTTTCTTGAATAATATTATACTTAATGTTCTAATAGAGACATTTACACCGAATATTCCACAACAATTTTCATTACCGTATAAGAATATATCTATTCATAAAGCATGGGAAAATATCATTTTATCCACAACTTGTTTACATCCATCCTTTTGAAAGAATCATAATTTTTAAAATAACAAACGACAACTTAAATTTCAAATAATGAAGAGTTGCCTAGAATTATTTAAAGAAAATATTTGTGCATTCCTTAAATTTTGATTGAAATCATTCTAGAATTACTCGTAAACATCTTCTGTGCAATCAAGATCAACAACCACATCACCGAAAGCTCATTACCGGATTATGTTTACAATTAAAGAGACGATATCATTTCACCAGATGTTTTGACAACTATAGAATTGATGAATAACAGATAGGCAACAATAAAATGGCGAAGGACTCAGAGATATAAATGTTTTTGATACTGAAGAGCTTAAGCAATTATACATTGATATATGATCCATTAGAGTAGTTATATAAAAATAATCGAGTTTTTGAAATCTAAAATTTCTAGTCGTTAATTAGTTGTAGACAACAAAAGCAGAAAAAAGTTTAGCCAATCACATTATTATTTAGATCTTTCGTACAGACCTAGACTTTAAGTATGTTTTGAAAACGTTGGAGAAAAAATATATATTTATGAATTTTTATTGAGAACATTTCAGAGTTTTTAAATTTCCAAATTTATAAATAGTTATAATTACGAGTTAAATGAGATAAAGTAGAAAAATTCAACCTGATATATTCATATTTAGATATTCTTCATAAGTTTCAAATTTTTTTTTTTAGGAAATATTTTTAAACAGTTGTTTTCATGAATTTTTCAGACTTAAGTCTAAAACTAAATGCTACGTTATTTTTCAACATTCAAATCCTCTGCAAAATGTATTAATTTTTTTTTAAAAATGTTCGGATTTTGACTCTATTTTAATTTTTTTTCCCCGCGTGCTTTTCAAATGAGTATAAAGCACCATACTATATGAATAACGGAAAAAGAAGAAGAAGTTAGAATTACGGTTCTTAAATCAAACTATGTAATAAATGCTTATTTATTTCAATTGTAATTCATTCTTTTTATTGAAATTCAGAGAAATTTCTATACAATACATCTTTGATTTGATGTAACTATTTCTCAACTCTTCTCCAATAACATGAGCTGTCAGGATAGCCGATTGGTTAGTATCGCAAGCATATGGTCGGTATTGCCCCCAGTCGAGTTGCTGGATCGACCTCTAATCCACGCGAGACCCACTATACAAATTAAATTTGTCAAAGTTCGATGTTATTCTTTGTGATGGTGTGGAAGTTTAGAAAGGGGGATGCATCAAGTAGCCCCATCATCACTTGTAACATGCTCAGAATTACGAGGTAAATCCCCCATAGCCCTCGTATTGCTTCTATGTGTGAATATATTGGTGCAGTAAGAAGTTGTAAACCGAGTTTTGTGCGATATCTATTGCGAAATTTCATAACAATTGATACATTGGATTTGTGTCATGTGATAGGAATAAGTTCAGAGTTAACAAATTGACACAAAAGCTGGGAGAAAGGTGAAAGTAAAGTTGAAATGTTGAAGAGGAAAAATGTCATATTAAGTCATTTATCCGCCACTGCATTTATCACGGATTTCACCAAGGAAAAAATGATATCAAAAGCATGCCAATCAAAAGCAATGCGTTTATTGTGCCTTTAGATACAATATTCTCAGGGAGTATATTGTATCTAAAGGCACGGGAGAATTTTGACTTCGAAGTTCTTAAATATAGCGAGTCTGATGTTAGCGATAGAGAACGTACCGACGCTATACTGAAGGCTATGAATGAAGTTCTGCAAACACTGATGAAAGAAGATGCATCTCAAAAGTAAAATGAACTTGACCGAACAATTAAGAGTATCACAAGAAGTTACCTCTAATTGCTTACACGCAATGGGAAAGATTCAGAAGACAGGAAGATGTGTACCCCATGCATTGAAAAATAGAGGATATAATCAATGTTAGACAGAGAATCAAGGATAAGAGTATCTTGCAAGTCAGAGAATCAAGGATAAGCGTATCTTGCAAATCAGAGAATCAAGGA
>BMAW01086947.1:174038-247436 GCA_019974015.1 Nephila pilipes
AAGCGTATCTTGCAAATCAGAGAATCAAGGATAAGCGTATCTTGCAAGTCAGAGAATCAAGGATAAGCATATCTTGTAAGTCAGAGAATCAAGGATAAGCGTATCTTGAAGTGCAAGAACCTGCTAAATAGACAACACAGAAAAATATTTCAGGACATTTGTAACGAGAGATGTAAAATGGACATGTTATGAAAATCCGAAACGTTACAACATTGGGTGAATCTCGGTGAAGCAACAACATCAACGCCGAAACGAGCCATTCACTGCAAAGAAAGTTCTATGCATCTGGTAAGATATGAAGGGTGTGCTCTATTACGAAATGTTGGAGCCTGTAGTAAGTGCGCACTACAAGCTACAAATGATGTGACTCAATCAAGAAATCGGCTGAAAACGTCAATTGACTGGTAAAGGTTTGCGCCATGAAAAATTGCCAAATGGTAAATCAAATCCTCACACTGTAAAAACAGCCAAGGACTCTTTAGTAACGTTTAATTGGAATGTGTTGGAACACCCGGCGTATAGCCTCGACATAGCCCCTCAAACTATTCATTGTTTCGGCCGATACACATCGCCTTCTTTTCCGTAAACTTCCGGTCAGTGGACAAAGTACGAAAATGGATTGGCGACTTCCTCACGTTCTAAGACGAAATGTTCTACACTGCTGACAGCAGTCAATTACCCGACCGATAGTAGAATGTATTAGATAATAATACAGAATATATTGAGAAATGAATATAGTATTCTCAGCTTACAAGTACACATATTCGTTTCTATGAAACACGCTTTAAAACTTATTACTACTCCTAATAGTAATAGTAAACATCCAATTAATCTCCAAGATACTATAGTAATCCTGTATATTCAAATTTTTATGCCAAATTATGAACATTATGAAATTAAGACCTTACAAAGTTTCGAAATGTTTGACATAATAGAAGGAAGCGTGGTTGAATACAAACACATACACACGATATATATTTAAAATAAGGATCCATTCTTTCAGCCAGTAGCTTAAATTTGTGGTTTTTCATTAAAAATTATCAATTCCATGAACAAACAAAACGAAAAAAAAAAGAAGAAAAAAAAGTTTAATGTATTTAAAAATAATTTTGGTACATTTTTGACCGTTTTCGTTCAGAAAGTTTTTTTCTTAAATATGTCTTATAATTTTGACGCCAAGCGGAGACAAATATTGCTTTCCCAATCAATCTAACAAATGTAAGAAATAACTTTTAAAAAAGAAAAAATACCAAGAAATATTTAACAAAAATTTTCATTATTTGAACCGCTTTACAATCGAACTACTCATTCCAGTGGTTTGAATAAACTTCATTCCTCAATTGCACAAATGCTACTCAGAAATTCAATTTGTCGGAGCTCCCCCCTCCTCCTGCATCCTTATCCCTTAGAACCATAATCAGTTCACAGAGACAGTACTTGATACTTATTTTTCTAACTTTCTCTCTTCTACTCATCAGTGAGAAATTTAAGACCTATTAAATTGAATTTTTCGTAAACTCCCCTCCGCCCATCAATTATCACTAAGCGCCATTATTTGTTAGAGAATCTGCATCTCGAATCTACAATTTCATTTAAGCCAGGAGTAACTTTAAGCTTTGCATTTTATCTACTGATATGTTCCGATTTCTAATTATTTACATTCGATTGATTGTAGAACGGAAAATAACAATAAAATCCTAAATAATACTGTCTGACTTTTTCAAAAATCCCGTAACAGAGTAAATTAAAACTGTAACGGTGAAGAAGAATTAGTTTGTGCATGGAAGAAGAATTATATAAATATCGCGAAAGTTCCTGGACCACAATTCATATATCTCTTTCAGAATAATATGGAATAAAAATAAATCCTATGAGAATAAGCATTAAATAAGGTGATTGAAATGTTTCAAATTATAGTACGAAAGTGTTTTGAATTACTTTTGGAACTTGTAAACAAGTTCTAAGCTGTGCAAAATATTGTTAGCAAGAAATCATACATAACTTACAACTAACGAGAAAGATATTAGAAAAGTAAAATTTTGTCTTTTATAAAAGAAACATAAACAGACATTTTTGATCTTGAGAATCATTATGTTATTTGTCGTGATTTATAGTTAATGGATTGCTTGAGGCTATTTGAAATAAGTTATAAATGATTGGACATAAAAATGAATATTTAGATTTGCAGTCTAGTATTCTTTTTTTGATGAAAGTTTTATTAAAGTTCAGCAGACGAAGTTAATGAAGTTTCGAGAACTTATATAGATGAAGCTAAAACTACGGTAAACCTCAGAAAATCAAACGAATACTTTCAAACTTTTATGAGATTTTCTTATATTTTCCTAAAAACTAAGAAAATTTCATAATGTGTTTTTGCATTAATAACTACTCAGCAAACTTCTTGCCTGAGGTTATAAAACAGAAGTCAAGTCTCGGAAAATAAAGTCTGGTTTTCCTTAAAAATAAATTTGATTTTATTAACATCTTATTGGCTATTGTAAAAAAAGATTTATGAAAATGTGAAACAAAATACATTAGTTTCCTTGAGAAATAAATATTAATTTGATATTTGTAATAATGTATACTAAAACATTAAAAAATCATAAACTAATATATAATATGTATTAAAAGAAGTAAACTGTATAGCTATTTATTAATTAATAAATAACTATACAGTAAAACGTAATCATAATTAAGATTTTAGTTTAAAAGCTGATTTATTAGATAATTTAATCTTTTGCTGGTTAGTCCTTGCCTTTTTAATAATCATTGAGAATCTCTAAATTTCAATTTAAATATTTTACTTATTCTTCATCTGAGAAAAATAAATGAGTCTAAAATAGCTTTAAGTAAGAAAAGCTGAGAAATGCAATTATTTTTATGATTTAAAATATCTATCTTCACTATTAAACAACTAAAATTCTATCTACTATTATACTGATCATTTCTTAAAATATTTCCAAAGAAATAAATTTGAAAGTACCGTCAACGAATGAAAGTGACTTTACTTTGAAAACACAATTTCAGATATCTATTACAGTGTTCACAAATTTGCTTACATTTCAGGAAAAATATGTTTTTAAGATACAAAAACATGTTTATTAATGTTTTTTCTCTAATTTCCTTCCACTATCAGTACTAAATTCTTAGAATAAATAAGACAATAACAGTTTAAATAAATTTGAACAAAGTTATTACTAAATCTGGAGAAAGTTACTTTAATTTTAAATATTTCTGTTTCTTTGAAATGATGATGTTATTTCAAATATCATCGTAAACAAATATTTTGATGCTTAATATTATTATATTTTTATTCAGATTAAATGTTTGCGATTCATTTTTATACTTAATGCTTTTATTTAAAGTTTTTATTTAAAGTTTTTATTAAAATACGTTCAATTTAAACGAAGGCTTACATCTAAGTATATTTCTACAAGAATTATGATTCTGAATTAGGTTCATACAAATGAAATGCATGAACCTAATTTATAACCAGAATTCTTGTAGAAATATGCTTAAGGAATGTTCTATTTTTTAGATGCTTTTAAGAACTACTTTTTTAAAAACAACGCATTAATGCAGGTTTTTTAAGATGTTATGAATGTTTTTAAATGCTAATTTTATATATAAGCAAGTGAGCAAAAGGGAAATAATATAATTATGTTATATTCTTCCTTTTCCTTGTTATTAAATATTGCACAAATCTATAATTATGTTTTAACTTATTTTGATTAAAATTCAATAAATGTTCATTAATTAATCGTTTCTCTAATACATAATAAATTTACTGTTAAACAAAATTATTGAAAATGCATTAAGGATATTTTCCAATAAGAAATAAGTAAAATAAGAGCAATTAAATTAGGTGCTAGAAACAGGAAAAACTTTTATAAATTGTACAAATTATTTCCATTTTTTTTATGATGACTTTTAATGGAATGATTTGATTTTAACATACAAATTTTTTTTAATTTTCCTCGGTAAAATTTTTCTTCTAAGTCAAAAATATGTAAAAATAGGATATGGATTTATTTCAACTGTTGTGCCAAAATTATGGAAGCGATTTTTTTTTTTTTTTTTTTTTTTGTTTTTTTTTCAATAAAACGTCATAGTATATTCCAAAGCTTTCCAAATCAACGCAAATAGAATCATAATATCCCGAATACGTAAGAGCACGAGTAATGTAAGCAAAACTTATAAAAAAAATAAAAAAAAGATAAAAAGGAACTTTATTGAAAAAGTAGCATGGAGCACAATACGACTGAAAACCGAAACATCCATGTGACAGGTGTCCAGCCCAAAATATCTAGCCTTTAGTAGGGGATATGATCTCCTCTAACTTCTATGCAGCTTCAACATAGTCTAGCTATACTGAGAATGAGGTTGTCAATGAGTTGTTGTGGCATTGCAGTCCATTCATCTTTTATTGCTAATTGGTGCTCCAGAATCGTTATTGGTAGTAAGTTACGTGCTCCCAAGGGTCTCCCTAGAAAGTTCCACACATGCTTGATGGTATTTAGATCCAGAGACTTTGCCGGCCAATTCAATCATTCAATATTCTGACTGTCCAGCAGCACTTCGACAGCTTCTATGCGAAGAGCTGGTGCATTGACGTCCATGAAAAGGAACTGCGAAATCATAGTGCCTCTAAAAAGACACACATACTGAATAAAAATCTCGTTACAATAGCGGGCCTCAGTGACTGAACCCCCTTAGAAGATGTGAAGATCTGTATGGCAACCAAGCATAATGCCTCCCCAAAAGAGAACACCGCGATCTCAAAACCGGTCACTTTTGATGAAATTGGAGGGTTTATTGCAGTTCTCCGCTCTCTCCAGACAAGTATGCTTCCATAATCGCTTCTAAGACTAAACCATAAAGAGTACTCTACCCCATTGATTATCTGTCCAATTCTGGTTTTTCCGGCACTACAGAAAAAGCCTTTAGCGACGAGAAATCGTAAGAGATATACACATTACAGGCCCTCGTGCAAATAGCCCACCACAGTGCATCCTTCTGGAAACAGTAAAACGTGATATAGATGGTCCAATCGCTTGTACCGTGTGTCTTGCGATTTCTCTCGCTGTATGCCGCTTGTTCCTTCTTGGCTTTAGGGCAATATATCGTTCGTACACTGGCGTAATTGCTCGTGGACGACCATAGCTGAATTGTCGGACAGCTGTTCCTGTAGTTTGAAATCCTCTCTAAAGTCGTGAAACTATGTTGTGAGTAATCTGGAACTCTACATTCACACTTCGGTCTTTATCTTTCCAATAATTCGACCTCGTGTAAAATCATCCAGATGTTATCTAACAGATTGATTGTTCAATATTTCTCTCTGAGGTAGCTACTCGACGTCGTTTACACTTATATACGCCGTGAAATCGCTTTCCCAGAAATGCTGAGCTTACACCACTGGAGGGCTTTATCCCACTCCGACGCTCACGAATTACGTCTAGCTACATATCTGCGCATATGCTCCCGTACCTCCTCCTAATAAATTTCTTAATTGGTCTTTCAGTTCACTCTTCCTCTTCGTTTCTCTAATATGCTAATTTTTCGACTTCTTCCTTCATTTTTGCACTCCAGTGTATTTAATAAACCATAATTATATAAGTAAATGCCACAGTTCTTGAATGGTTATAATAGGTAACTGTATAACTATATTTAAGTCGAATAGCATATTATAGTCCAGATAACATTAAGAACTATTGTGTTGAATAATAAGGGAATAAATAAAGTAACATTAAATAGAAGATAATTTCAATTGCCCCATACTAAACTTGGTATGGAAGTCAGAAATAGAACAATAAATCTAGCTTTTGTTCTCTTCATTAAATAGTAGTTTGAAATTAACTACAAGATCCATCGACAAAAATATGTGAATTTCTGCATAATCACACAATGCGATGTTAATTAAACCAAATAATTCAAAATAAAAGCAAATAGCTCCATGCAAAGTTTTGCAAACAACAGATTTAGTCACCAGTGATGCTAAGTTTTCAAATAATTATTAATCTATTCGAATAATATTAGAATTAAAGCAAATGATAATAAGGAATGGAAATTTTATTTATTTATTCATTCACACCATTCCTCATTCACTCATTCACACTCATTCAAACAATCACGCACCCACTCATCCTCTCATTAATTAATTGATTAATTTATTTAGTTATTTCGACCAAAAAAGGTATTCAGAAAAGCCTTTTCTTTGAAAAGTGGTTCGATGACCATTTTGCCGTTTACTGAAACAATAGCCCCTTGATGTGCAGAGAGGATAATTATTGAGGAATTGGTTTCGTGATAAGAAAACATGAATAGAAATTCAGTGGAGTTTTTGCCACTTTCGATGGAATGTTTCTCAAACGTTGCATACTTAGGTTCATCTTGCTGACGGATGCAATTCAAACTGCCCCTCTTCAGAACTGCAGGAAACGTGTCCGATGCCTTTTAGTACCATATTTAACAACTGAACCAGAGAAAAAAAATTTGTTGGGTCAGTTATTGGACACTTCTTTTTGCAATTGATACGCTACCAATGTTGAATTGAAAATCGTTTGGAACAATTGACATCATAGACATTCTCTATTTGTGAAAGGTCTCTATTGATACATCCAGACAGTCTCTATTGAGCAATGCATCGTATAGTTGATTAAATCAATAATCGTAATTTATAAGTGGAGATTCTTAGCTATACATATCGAGACAAGAGCCTGCTTCATTTAGTCAATAGTTCTAGGCTAGAAGTTATTACCATGTAGAATTTCAATCCTGGGTTGGTAGAAAAGTTTTTGCCACTTTTGGGGATTATTTTTCTCCATGAGGTAGATGCTGTTTTAATCACGCGGAGATCAATTAACCTTTGATGATAGAAATAGATTCCAACTAATCATTTTCGAATCCGAGTTAATCTTATCTAGCACCGCTTAAGATAACTGAACCGAAAAGAAGTTGCCTGTATTAGATGCTTTTCTATTTCTGTCGATGTTTTTGGCGACTAGCTTAAGAAAGCATCATTTGAACTATAAAAAGTCAATTAAAGTAACGAATCATTATTTCCCTTTAACATGTATTTAATTGTCCTAGGGGTACAAAAGTTTAAAGTAAAGAAAAAAATAAAAAAAATTCAACTTTAAATATTAAAAATAATTTATTTACTTAGATTAATATTACTTATTAGAAATAACGATCAGTAAATGAATTTTCTACTGATGATTATGCACAATAGTTCTACTTAGATCTGTTTTTAATTTTCTTTATTTTTGTGCATAAAATGACACGCGCAAGTGCATCTGAGATTTTAAACTCTTTCAGATTGATCTTCAGCTCTCGGGAAAAAGCACCGTACTCTGAAATAAATAGAAAGCCTTTTAGATCACAGATATGTAATCCACAGTTTTCTAAGTAGTATAAAGGTCAAGAGTCAGTAATCAGTCATCAAAATCAGTCATCTTTGCTCTTTTTTCTTTCTTGTTGTTTCCTTTTTCTTCAATAAGGCTC
Source organism: Nephila pilipes (assembly GCA_019974015.1). NCBI lineage: Eukaryota > Metazoa > Arthropoda > Arachnida > Araneae > Nephilidae > Nephila > Nephila pilipes. The sequence goes on from BMAW01086947.1 coordinate 181,542, forward strand.
CCGTCTACAAGCCAATTTGATTTTTTAAATATAATGTCAATCCTATGGAATTTCTACTGCCATTCTCAAATCTATATTACTTTATCTATGTGAATGCAGTAAAGTACATCCGAAAGAGCAAAAAATAATGAAGGTTTTCTCGGAGTTATATTTTCCTCCGATTTTTGAAAATATTGTAGACTATTTCTTAATGACTGAAAAACAAATAAATGAATCTTTAAAACAGGATTAAAATATTTATTAAGAGTTAATCATGAAAATTAAACTATCATACTGTGACATGATATATAATAATATTTATAAATAACATGCATTCACATACTAATAATATTGATTTTTCTTAAAGTTTTCACAAACTTTTTTAACAATTGTTTAATTTAATTTCATTGCATCTTCTGGGGCAAATGGCATCAACACAAAGAAAAACATAAGCTGACTGAAATAGAACTCCTTTTTTTTCAAATTCAAAACTTTTACAGAACCTTGTATTATAAGAATGATATAAAAAAATTAAAACTAATGCATTTGTGCTAATGAAGCTTAAATGATTGGGAGAAAACTAACGAAATTAAAATTAATAAATATTGTTAATTTAGGAAAACTAATTATGTTAAGTATATTATGTTCTTAAGTAAATTAAACGAATGCCTCTCTCTCTCTATTCAATAACCAACATTTTTTCTTTTGCACTTCAGAAGATTTCATAATTGTTAAAATTAATTTGTCTTCGTAACAAAATATTGCATGGCGCTTTTTTCTCGACAAATAATTTCATCTCATACGAGTCAATAAGTATATTTATCACTTGTTGAGTAGCTCCAATGCAAAGCAAAATTAAGTAATGACAGCTGTACATAAAAGAGCACATTAATTAAAATATGTACATTAGCCAATAACATATTTAGAGAGATATTTTCCTTTTTAGTTATAATGTTTTCTGAATTCCTTTAAATGTGCTTTAGTGAATGTTTATATATTCCATGTGAAGTATTTTATTTTCATTACAAGCATTATTTGAAGTACATCTTAAAAATTATTATTCGCAAGTTTCTTTTTCATAGAGGGAACATCGTCTTCAATACTTTCAAATGAGTTAATTGCTTTAAAATAAAAATGTTTTCGTTATATTTTTTCTCTCTTCAAACGTCTCAAGAACATGAAGACTTAAAACACTTCCAAAAACATTTTCATTTCAAATATTGCATCGTGTATTATAAATCTGGAGGAAATCTAAATTTTATATGCAGTTTATATTGCACGCCTCTTAAATCAGATAAATGTCTTAAAACTTCATAAATTGTAATCAATTGTTATTTACTTACTTATAGAGCGGTAACTATGTGGTAAATATTCGTTTATTGTACTTTCATAAATGAAATTAAAATGAATAACAGTTATTTAATAACTGCTTGAACAAAAATTTCTATATTACAATGATTTTTCCGAACAATACAAAAGCTTTCTTAAGTGAAAGGAATTATATTCTTATTGAATTTCTTTCCAATTACATTAAATGGGGTATTAATGAGATTTAAATGAAATTCAAACAATTTAGCCTTAAAAAAATGTTCTTTCTTCTCAATGCTTAGAAGATACGATCGGTAATTTTGAATACTTGCTGATAAAAAAAATGTGAAAAAAAAATCACTTAAAAATTCGAATAGAGACAGTTTCACGAGTTTACTCGAAGAAACCCATATTAAATTTAGATGTTGAAAAAGGACTTTAATGAGAATCTAATTTAATAGCTAAGTTTTAAGTAATTGAATAATTTACTTTTGTCAAGGTCAAAATCAAAACTTTTAATAGATTAAAAGATTGGGTCTTTAAATTAAAAGCTCTGATTCTATGTAATTTTTTTACGTTTTTTTTTTTATTTAGAAAGGCTTAGTGCTTTTTTTTTCAACTATAAAACTCTTGATAAAAACACAAAAAAAGCCATTTTTTTCAAATACGCACAATAATGCAATGAAATTCAAACTGAAAATCAGAAAATAAAAATTCGTATATCTTCTTTTGAAAAGAGAGAGAACGTTTTTTTTCCTTCTTTACAACGCAGTTTAATTCGCAACACATGTGGAAAAAACATTCCTTATAAAACTTCGTTCGTACTTTTTTTAAAGTATTTGTTTGTCGATTTCTTTTGCGAATATCCTTCCTTTTTCCAAAGGCTGAAAAATGAGTAAATTTTTGTTTGTTAAATGAATAAAAAAATTTCAGTAAGAAAAGTTTATTACGCGTTGTCGTGTATTAGATTTCAAAGACACCCGAAAGCAACTTTAAAAACTGAAAAAAAATCTTTAAGAGTTGTACCATTTGTAGACATTCATTTCAATATTTGACATATCATATTTTGAAATTAAGGAACTAAAATATTTTATAATCTGTGTGTCATCACTCATATCAGAGTCGTATCTGTATTGAACATACCAAACGTACATTATAGGAATGAAACAAAATATTGCAAAGTTCTTACTGGATTGAAATTAAAATCACATAGCAATTATGTTTTACTTATTATCTAACATAATACATTAATTAATGCTTAATTATGTATCCCAAAAAGAAATAAAATGATTGAAAATAAGATCAAACTAATTCAGATTTTATTATATTTATACAGATTCCAAATATATACAGATGTCTAAATACTATTTCTATTTTATTACATCTTATTTATTATTGAAGTTTTCAAGCGAAATTAATTCCTTATTGCTGTATAGTATATTAATTTGTATTTATTTTATTTTTAAATAATTTTCTTTTCAACAATATTTTTTGCATATTTTGAAATCTATCTTAAGGCTAAATTATTCCTCCTTAGATCTTTTCGAGAAAACTCAAAAGTCATTTTTTCTTACTGAATAAATCTGATATTAAATTAAAATAAATGTCTTAAGAAAATGCAAAAATTCCCTTAATTCAATTTTAAATAAAAATATATTCAATTTATATTTACCTTTTATTATATAGAAGCAAATTTTAACTTCTGGGCTATATATTTTATCACAGAAAACTGCTTAAAAACATAAAACTCAAAGAAATGGCAGATATTTTAAAGGTGAACGATTTCCTTCAAATATACTGTGGCTCATCCTCCTTTTTTCTCGAAATAACCAGAATTCAAAATAAATTACACCTATTTAAAACTTAAACATTAATACTAAGATTATTTACTAATGAATCTTAATTAGGAGGATAATTTTAATTAATTAACGTTAGAGAACTGTAAGCGACACAGTACAAATATTTTTTGTTAGAGAATGAATGCAAATAATTTGTCAAATAATATAATACAGTCAGTATGTTGAACGTCAAAGTAGATACTTTTGTTTAAACAGAAAACAAAACAGAATAAGATGTTCCCATTGTAAAAGTAAAGATAATAATTAATTTATAATCTTTTATTTATGTTCTACGTGAGGGGGAAAGAGAACTTATTTAAAAAAGAAATATAAGATAGTAGTTATTAATTCAAGAATATGCCATCTGTTTCAACTATTCTTTGAATGACTGGGACATCTTCTAATACACACACACATATATATATATATATATTGATAAAATTTATTAAAATATTCCCGTGGGCAATAGTGTATATACATTCTTTTTTTCGTGTTGACTATCGTCTACCATACATTCTAGTTTCGTGAACGTAATGTTAATCCAATGGAAATTTTATTGTTCTCCTCAACTTTAAACTATTTTATTTATCTGAAGGCAAAAAAAAGGCTTCTGAAAGAGCAAAAAATGATGAAGGATTTTATAGAAAAAATTTTACCTCTTTTTTTGGAGATATTTTTAAAGATCGTAAAACCTACAAACGAAAGGCATGAAGATACTTTCGAGAATTGAAGGGAGGACGTAATTAAGCAAAAACTTTTATCAATTTTGCTATTTCGGATGCACTTTTTGTATTCATAGATAAAATGGTATGTATATGGGGACGGTAGTAGAAATTCTATAGAATTAACATTACATTCACAAAATTAAAATAACCGGTAGGCGGGAGTTTTTATGAACTATATTGTTACAATAGTTTAATGATTTGAAAGAAGCAGCTACAAATTACAAAAGTACATTAAGTTGTTAGTGTATTTAGCAGAAATAACACAAGTGTGTTTAGTTTTTAAATATTGTTTACTTTAATGATAAGATGAAAATATTATCACTGACTCAGTCTTATAATGAAAGTAAGGAATACATTTGAAGTCAATATATGACGGCTTATAAATAAATTAATAGAAATAAGTGCAATATTGAAAGAATATTCTATTCATTCATTTATAAAAATTGAGCAACTTAGGTATTTCCTAATAACCTAATATAGAAATGGCTGGAATCGGTATTGAATCTGATAATAAGAAATATTTCTATTATTAATAATTTTTCAGTTTGTTTACTTTATAATGAAAATGTTTCGACAAAATATTCTGAGGTCCTTTATTTTTTTTAAACCACTAATTACGTTTTATGCACAGATGCATTATAAAGTACATTAAAAACCTTATTTAATTCCTTTGTATAAAATAATATTATTAAAATATGAAACAATAATACAAATCTCACACTGATATTTGTGTTGTAGTTCATTTATTTCTGGACATAATTTATAATTAGCCTGCAAATATGTTTAAAAATACATAGAATTTGAGAATATTGTTTTTTTTAAAAGTATTTATTAGTAAAATTTGAGTAGAAATTTCTTTTAAAAATGAACTTAAGTTTCTGTTTTTTAAAATAATCTAATTCTGTCAAAATAAGTTTCATAAATCACTTCGCTCTTCATACTGTGATATATTCAATATTTAAAAGAAAACGATTTAAACTTAAAGTAATACTTTTTTTCAATATTCTTTATCAAGCTATATATATTTTTTAAATGTTTAAAGTTGTTACAAAGAAATAAAATTATGCTATTGGCAACACCACAACATATTTTTGCTTTTAGAAAATTTACTGGCAACGAACAAAAAAATAGAATTGAGTTTGGTTCCAAGATGTAAAAACGAATGTTGAAAAATTATGCTTGTGAAAATTGTGTATATAATTTATGTTTGAAAAGATTTGCGCAAATAAATATGATGTTTTGAAAACAAGTCATCTTTATTAATAGTCTGCAATACAGTACAATACGCATAAATTTGGATGAAACTTTTTTTTAGTTAGAGCTGATGATATAATGTATATTTTAATATGTTACGATTTAAAAAAATAGTCAATCTTCAGAGCATTTCTTATTTTAATTCATCTTCTAAATGTACTTGCTTAGTGTTGATCAGTTAATACCAAAAGAAACCAGCCTAAATCATTAGAACAGTAATATTGAAAAATTAAACAACACATAAAATAATGGGAAACTATATGTTTCAATTCTCTTATACATCTCATTGTTTCCTCAACTATCTAAATGACACAATAATGCTGAATACTTCTGGAACTTAATTAAATAAGGATGTTTGAATCAATTTCTTTAATTTATCTTACATCAAATAAAAATCTGATTTCGAAGAGAAAGTAAATGAATATTATCAAGTATTTCCTGTTTGACATTAATGTGCTAAAAACTCGATTTTTATATCATTGTTTCAGAAGACAAACAGAGTTAATATGTTTGTTTAAATCTAGTATTGTTCCAGAAAATAAGAATCAAATGTAATGCTGGGTGAAAAAGAACACATTAACTTCATCAAGTTAATTTAAATATCAAAAATGTACTGACTTCCCACTTCAAACATAGTTTTAATTTCCTCATTACTTCTAGGAATGGGGATGTTATTGTATTTTTGCGTTTCATTCATTGTTATTTATATTTCGTGATTCTTTTTTCCCCCTTCAATGCATGTAATGCTAGATTAACTTTGCCTTCGTTTCAAAAATTTATTTGCTGTGTTATTTTTATTTCTGATTTATCTGTGAGATATTTCGAATTTTATTTCGTCTTAAAAGTATTCTAAAACTATCTCTTACGTGTTTCTTTCGTTAGAAAAGGTGGTTTTTATTGAATTCTTATTCACGTCATCATCTCGGAATTAGGATATTGGACATAGACACCAATAGAAGGGTTTGGATTCGCAACAGATTTAATGTGTATCAGTTCTGAAACATGACAGGTCATTAACGTCATAATGACTTTAACCTCCCAAACCGACTATTTTTGTCTGGGAACATAACCCTCTCGGGCTTTAATCCCCTGTGAATTGGCTATTATTTGAGGTGAGGCTGAATTTTGGTTTTACACTTGCCCAGAAGTTAAGATTTAGATATTAAGATAATAAAATAAAATTACAGTGCGATAGCTTTTTGGAAAATATTAAATTAATTTTGAAAAATATGCTGAATATATATTATTAATATTAGAATATCACTAGTTGAAGTGCTAGTGTTGTTAAAATTAATCCAAAAGAGAAGATGGTTGAAATTCATGAGTTTAGGCTTAGGATATCGCAGCAGTAGTCTATTGGATTCCTGCTTGCTTGTTCAGTCTGGTCGCAGTGAGAGCGCGCTCTGTGATTGGTCAGTGGTGTGGTGTGTTAATTCTGTATATATAGGTGGGTGCATAGGGGTGAGATTTTGGGAGGAGTGTGCTTGTGTTACCAGTGTTTTTATAATATAAGTGAAATTAAAGAATTAAAATTTCTCGTGGTCTGTGTAGTTGCGGGTTGTTTCTGAGTGGGGTGCTTTAACCTCCGACTCGACGGTAAACTAACGCTGGCCGCGACCTCGAGACCATGACCACTTGGCTACCACAATTGCGGTGTATTTTAAAGATTTTTCAATGATAATTTTAGATATGTCTTTAACGTCAATAAAATCCTCTATCGAAATTTTTCAATTCTTTATCTTTTATTTGAAAGGAATTTGTCTTAGAACTAGAATAAGGGCTATTATAGCAAAGATCTTGACAGTTTTGAACCATGATTAAGCTGCCGCAGTAGCTGAGAGTCAAGATCGTGAGCTCAAGACCTGCATAGTTTGATCGAGTCTTATATTTCAATCCTGATTCTAAAGTGTCGTGTAACACGACTGATGCATATTAAAGTTTTTGAGGCTCCAAATACTCACGTTGGCGTGATGTAATATTTCGAGAATGTGGAACCATTTCAGAAGTAGCCTTCGTAACTTGAGCGAGGTTTAAAATTAAAAAGTCTGCTGCCAATATCTAAATGCGACGAAAAAAAATCATATATTTAATTTTTCACGGGATATAAGTATATCAACAAAAGCCTTTTGAAAGCATTCTAAAAGCAATAAAAATGCATTCATGAATGTAGAAATAATCTTTTTACTGATTTTCATAATTTTATGTTACTTATTCAAAATCCTTTTCACTCAATGATTCCACTGCTGTTAGAGCAATAAGTATTTTTACAATTGGATGTTATTTTTCTTTACTCTCGCTTAAAATGATTCGTAAGCTAATTTTAGCTTATAATCTCCCTCCGTATTCAACCACTTCTTTCAGGATCAGGATCCATACTTTAAATAATCCTCACCATCAGGTGATATGAAATTTTGGGAAAAGGGGTGCTAGATCAGGCATCGTTGTCTTCACGTGATCATAACTCAAAATTTTGAAGTGTTTCGTGAAATCCCTCGTGTTACTTCTAAGGTACGTTACTAATAGATAATAAATAAAAGAATCGTGGTTGATGATGAGATTAAGTTGCTGGGATTATGATGAGATTGTCATCGTGGCTATTATGTTTCTTTTCCAATTTTTACACCAACCATTATATATGAAACTTTATAACGGTTCTTGTAAGAGGAAATAGGACATGTAAGAATAATCAGGCATAATTAGATCAATAGACCATAAATAATTCTTTAAATTCCAAATTGAAAAAGCATTTTTTTTATTGAGGTAACCATGAAGAGGGAGTAACAAAAAAGGATCGTAGGGCGTTGCGTATTACATAGCGCAAGGTAAAGCGAAAGAAAAGAGAGTGGCCAGCGTTAGCGTATGTACCTTGAAAAACGGGAAAGTCCCGAAATTCTGCTTAGGTTGCAACTAATAGAGTCTGACAATCCTAGAGCGATTTTTCAAAGTGATGGTAACAGTTGCAGTTCATAAGCCCTAGAAAACTGGTTGGTAGGATTTAATTCGCTATTAAAAATGGAGAGTACATTGAAAAAGGGAAAGAAAATTAAAAAGAAAAAAAGAAAGTGATTATGCGAGTTTTTTTTTTCAATCATATATATCGGAGTATATCTAGAAATCCAGTTTAATTATGCTCCAACAGCTATCTTTATTTCACAAAAGGGAAAAATTATATCCCAAATATTAAAACTTAATCTAAAATTCTGAGATTTTCATTTGATAAAAAAAAACATTAGAATCTCAGAAAACTAACCTCAAGAAAAAATTATATCCTTAATTTTCGGTAGTTGATAACAATGAATAAAATTTCGAAGATGTGTTGCCTCAGAACATCGTAATATTTTGATTATGACTAAGAAATAAGCGATATAATGGGTAAATTTTACTATGCATATTAATTGTATCTTATGTATGTAATGTTGTAATTTACAAATATTAATGTTAATTTGTTTGCTTTAGAAAGCTGTAGATTGAAGAAATTCGTTGTAAAGACGAGATCGAGTCTAATCTGCTGAGTTGTATAATGATGGCCTTCAAAAGATCAAGGAACTCTGGGAGACATTTTTAACTCTGCATGGTGACTATGCAGAGATGGCACTAAATCATCAGTAAATGAAAATCAGGTTTATATGTAGATTAAGGAAATATTAATTAAAACTTTAGAATACTAGAGATTATTATAGTCTACTTGAAACCAAACATATCAACATTAATATAAATTATGCATCCAAAACGCCCAAAGAGAATTGAAGTCAATTATTATTCTGAATAGTTGTTGAAATTTGAAAATCCAACTCATTTAAATGATATCTGTGCTAAAAATTATGTGCTAAGCCAGTTATACAGAAATCATAATTTGACACCTTTTAGAATTTCTATACGGAATTCAGAAATGTATGAAATCTCAAGAGATTCATCTAGTACTAGTAAATTAACAAGCTAATTAATTAGTTTGGAAGGTTGTGTACTGATTAGTTACGTAAACTTAATCATCAGATATGGTATATTTGAGTATTGCTCGTGATTATATTTTGTCTTTCATAAGAATAGATGAAAAAAAATTTCCGAAATTTTTAAATTAGCAAGAAATTAATTGATTACATTTATTTAAACTTTAAAGAATTTATATAATTATTTATAATACATCGCTTTAATCCATTAAGTGTAGAAGAAAAAATAATGATACCTTTAATACGATAAAATTAGTCACTTTCAAAAATTTATAAACTTTATATATGCAAAAGATCATGTGATTGAGTTTTGCTCTAGGGAAATACTTTACTGTGAAAATTATAGTAAAATAATCGATTCATTGAAAAATTTCCTGAACTACACACCTTTAAAAATTGGAGAAGTACAAATTTTATTTTCATTTTGTGCAACATTTACTTCTCACAAAATTTCATAAATAAGGGGTTTGACTTTATCTTCCAGTAAAATTAAAACTAAAAGGTAGTCGTGCAAAAAAAATGGTTCTTTTTATAATTTCAGGAGAAGGTTCAGGAATGGTAATCGAAAAAACTCGATAACAAAAAAGTTCTAGACTCATGACACAAATTAATAATTTTATACAATTATATTTTTAAATATAGTCCGTCGCCAATAGCCCTCGTGTTGCTTCTAGTGCAACTTTAATAAAAACTAAACTAAACAGTTGTGGTTAACTTTTTTTCTGAAATCTCCAAGTTTAAGAAGGTTTTATTTAAGAATTTGACTCACTCTGTGTGAGAAATAAAGAAAATGCCATAAACAGTATTATAGTATTTTCAGAAGAAATATTACTTATTGCATGTCTTGAATATCAATAAATCCTCATAGAAGTAATCTGTTTCAATGAATTGGTTTTATTTCAGATCGAACAATGTGTTAAATCACTAACAACTGACGTATTAGTTTAATGAATGACAAAAGGTTCTACTTCACACACACACATAATGACAGAAGTGTCTCACTTAAGAAGTTGGTTCAATTTGGGAGAAGTAAAGATAATGTCATAAGCAATATTATAGTATTTTCAGAAGAGAGATTATTTATTACGAGTATGACCCAAATTCAATAAATCCACATAAATCATATGTTTCTATTAATTGCTTTAATTAGCAATTATACAAAAAATATATATACCATATCTTTCAGCACTAAGCATGTGTATAAAATATGTGTATGCACAAATTGTTTTTTATTCCCCATGCGAATAGTCTAATTCTAGTTTAAAATAGTAATCCTTTATACGATAGATAAAAAATCACAGTAAATTAATTTTTACTAGTTTCACAACATGCCTTCCTCTGTTCGATGTTTTTAATTTGATCATTTCAGTGTTGATGGAAGAACTGCAGAAAATTTCAAATTCACTCACATACACACAACTTTACTGCCTTTATTTTTAACACTAGTAACACATATACGGTAGAAGGTGTTCTTAGGTATTAACAAAATTTACAGTATAGCTATCACAAAGTTACTGGTCCGGAAAAGAAGACTAAAATAGCAAATCGGGGCTTAACATATCACCGGTATGTCGTGCCAAGCCCTCTTCAATGACATTGTAGTTAGGAAAAAAAAACCTTTAACTGCGATAGCAGATAATAAGTTATAATTATTATCAAATTTTGAATTATTAAAATTAGATTACAAATAGTAACTGTTAATGAAGTATATTTTCAAACGAATGAATTCAAATCCCTTCAAAAATATATGCCTTGGGTACTAAATAGTCTCACTTGAATAGTGTTTCTAATTGTTTTCTTAAATATCAAATTATCCTTCAAATTTGAAGAAAACACCAAAAGAAATAGTTAGAAGAAGAATGAAAATAAATCTAAAAATTAACTCATATAAAAGAGAGCATCAAATATTATTCGTACATTATTGAAACTCTGTGTGTTTAATATCCAGAAATGTACCCAAACTTTGGGGGTTTTAGTTGGTAACATTAATATGATATTCGAATTCTTATGCCTCTCTTGAAATAAACTTAGTATTAAGTCAAATTAAATCCTTTTTTTTTTATTTTGCTTTGTGCCTGGAGTTATACTTTTATCCAAGAGAGTTATACCTTGAACGCTTCTAACCATAACAAGTATCTTCTAAGAAACATTAATTCTTAGAAGTAATGGAAATAAATAATCTCCTTAAACTGAAGTGAAATTGAAAAGATATATTATTAGTAGTAAGGTCTAGACATCATTATGAATATGATAAAACATAATAAATATAATCTTATCAAATTAGAAATTGTATTATTAAATATAAAAATATTTTAAACATAATTTATTATACGCAAATGAGGGGTAATATTCGAAAAAGCTGTGAGAAAATATATAATGTCAAATAGATATTTACAAAATATCAAACAAATACTCCAAATATTTTCTCAAATTAAATATTAAAAATGACATATTTTCTCTCTCTTTATCTGATCTGTTTTTTTTTTCTATTTCTCTTCGTAATACTTTTCACATTTACATGCATTTATTATATTTTTATACTTTAATACTTATACATTTTTAATAATTTGGTATTTGTGGAATTTCAAATGACAGGAATTAAGAAAACATCCAGCTTTCCTGTCATTACATTTTGCTATTTTCATTTTTTTAAAATTAAAATGCATGTAAGTATGGTTTTTTTCCTGACTTACATCTCTGACTTTTAAATTTCATGAATCACGTCTCACAGCTTAAATTCTGTTTATGTAATTTACTTAATGTGACTTGCACCGTTACGCATTTTTCATATTATTTCTGCTAACGATAGAGGAGTATTTTTTTCTACACGAAAATAAATGTAGTTACTTTAACAAACCAATTAATTTCGAGCTGAAATACTTGCTTGTAGTTTTAGTTTTTGCTAACAGTAAAATTTTGTTAAAGTTTCTCTCTTGAAAACCATTGATAAACTCTTTACCACTAATTATCACTTAACTTTAAAATGTTTCGTATAAAATGAAAGAATATTTGACTTCTAGTCTGGAGTGTGAGACATAATCAGTTTTTCTTGTTAAGTAGGAAATAATAATTTTTAATTACTGTCTGAGAACTACAGAATCAGAACCTTAATTTTGTAATCTTCGTACAGAATGTAAAAACACATAATAAATTTAAAAACTTAAAATGTTTCAGAAATTCATCGAATTTTAAAAACTGCTTATGGCTAATAAGACTGCGATTATTTTTTAAGTAATAACAATAATTTAATTATTCGAAATCAGCTTTGCTTCCTCAATCTCATACCTAAATTCTTTAAATTATAATTCTTAACATAGATGATCTGGAATTCAAATTGAATTTGTATTAAAAAAAACTAATAGACCATTTAGCAAGCGTCACACAAAAATGTCTGTTGATTTATAACTCCGTTTTTATCTTTTATATATTTAAATAATTGCGTTTTATATTATAAGATATTTGAGATCTTGAGTTTTAAAAATTGTGCCTTAATGAAATTGTTATGCTTTGCTAAAATCCAGTGTTTTTTTCTTATCGGCAATGTTGTGTTTTATTTTTTCACAAGTAAATTTTATTTGAAATTCCACCTTCGTTATTGACATCATTTGTTACATTTTGTTTGTCCCTTTTTGTGCAGATTTCCTAAGGAAAACAAATTCAGAAACGATATGGAACAATACATTTAATTCATTTGCAGTTAGGTAATTTGCTTCATTTATAAGAAATTAATAATGCTTACGAATATTCACTAATTTAAGATTAAAATTTCATTACCCATAGATAATCATAAAAACATAACATATTATTAACAGTAACTATAATAGTAGTCAAAACATAATTTATGACTATAAGATGTAATTTCTTTATTCTAATTAATAACTTAATCATCAAAATAAATCTATATATTCTATTTTACATTAAAATAAAAATATGGTGTGTGAATTTCCCACGATTTACAATAAACGTCTGATGAATCGCATTTCCATTTGCGATTAGTTCTGTAAGCGTAACTAGCAGGCGTCAATTTTGAAGTAAGTAGCGACGGGGATTGAAAATGGATACGGATCTTAGTAAAAAAAAGAATAAACCACCTTTACTTACCCTAAGAGCCGGTCTTCATCCGAAGAAGGTCATGCTTTGTGTCTAGTGGGTTTGGAAAGTAATCTTGCATTATGAGCTTTTACTAAATAACGATACAATTAATTGAGAAAAGCATTGCTCACAATGAGATTGATTAAAGACAGCAATTGAACAAAAATGTCAAGTAGCGGAACAAAAGGATGTCGTTTATCATCAGGACAACACGTGCCACCATGTTTCTTCGACAACTCGACAAAAGTTGGTAGAGTTCGATTGGTTTTTTGAACCCTCCACTATATTCAACAGACCTTACTCCCTCAAATATTTTCTTTCGGTTGAGACATTTTCAAGAACGGAATTTTTCAAGTTGCCTGATAGATGGAGAAAAGTTGTGAACCAGAAATTCAGATAATAAATTTATATAAAAAATTAAGTTGTGTAGCGTTTCAATTTTCCTTCAAAATTGGCACGATCTTTCCTGGATAATCAAATACTTATTAATCAGATGTGACATGTAATAAAAACAATATGTTACTATAAAACTGTTATTTTTTTATTTTAAAAGTGTATGAAAGTTTGTTTTATCCGAATATTTGTTTTTCAGCCGCTATATGTGTTAGTTAATAAATACTCATATTACTTTCTTTACTGTGTTTGTAAAACGAATACAGTGAATATAATTTTGTGGCGTATCTCTATTACCCGACTCGTATGTCACCTTAAATATTAGTCTTATCTTAAATCTAAAGTTATCAACTTAATTCCAAACTCAGATAAAGTAAAATAATCAAAACCTTATTTGATGTTTTCTCTACAAAGGGGAATACTTTCTAATGGGCCAAAGCCTCTTCAGCAGATACGAACACACAACTTCTACGAATACCAAAAATTATACTCTTATTGGTATTAGAATGCAAATAAATCCATAATGTAGAAATGTTGACGAGACAGCGTCAAATGCTAGACCATGCAGATCACACAGATATGCGAGTAACTCCAGATGACTACGCATGTCTTTCACGTTCTTAATATATTTCTCTCCTAACGCAATCTTTACATTTCCGTAATTTTTCTATCTTCAACTTCAATTCCCTGTCATTTTTACACAACTTCACTATATCTATTTACTTCACTTTTTAATATTATCGAAATTGCGTAACCACATTTCATTTGGTTTGAAAGGTGTTGGGTACTTAAATATATAGCCGGGAAAAAAACCCAGATGTTCGTTAAGGGAAGGTTCGTAAAAAGCCTGTGTTATCATTATAAATATGTGCATAATTATTGACGTAGTGTAACAAACTGGAGTTTATTAATATTAAAAGCCATCGAAACGCAATAGTGAGGAGTTAAGTAAATACTTAACCCCTTTATTATGTCTTTGATTGAGAAAAATCGTAATAATTTACTTATGTGCAAAGTTTGATTATTCACGTCCTTAATCAAGAATTATAATGGATAGGTACTTACCTTAAATAATCCATATACTATACTTTCTTTGACTAGAAACGTTTATCTTCTCCTATATCTAATGACTCTCTTATCACTAAACTTTCTATTTAATTGTTTAATATTCACAAAACATCTTTTAAAAATAATGCATATGATTTCATGTGTTTAAATTGAACAGAGTTTAAAGCAGACCATTCAGTCAAAATGTGCTTCACAGTCGGAGAATAAATATAATGGTTACACACAGGAAGAATTTTTCCAGTAAGAGATATGTAATGTAAGTATTATATGTAAGTCTCGAATGTGTAACACGCAGACGTGTTAAATTCCATGTTGTCTTCTATATGAAAACGAATTCTAATGAAATATGGTAGGCTATACCAGACTGAATTTATTATGAGATTCAAGATTCTGTTGATATTGCCAATGATTGCGGGTAGCCGGTTTAATACATTTCGCTATATCGTAATATGGAATGGAGGAAGAAATCGCTCCGCATGCAAATTTTGGTACACTTTAAGCAGCAGAGTTTACTTTACATTCTAGAAGAATGTTGAATTCACTTTACTGTGCGATGTTTCTGGTATTCAGCGGTAGAAAAAGATTAATATAAAAGGAATTACCATTACACAGTACACATACACGCATCACCATGACAACACTAATAAAATTTCATATTCTTCTTTTCGATTTTGTTGTCAGGAGCTCTCTTTTACGTAACTAAAACCTAATTTCCTTAATTTGAAATAGAAACTTTAAATACCTTCACTTTTACTCGACGTTATTAAATTTGTTCAAGATTTGAAATAATTTATTTTTCCTATCTCAAAACTGCATTAAATTATTCTCAAGGTTACCCCAAATTCATATAGTTTTATATTAAATTGCTCATTTTTAAAAATTTCTTACAGCAATTGGAAACGTTTTTTTATAATGTACTTTTTGTATGTATGTAAGCATTTTGTATTTTGTAAAAAGGATATGTTCTATTTTAAATAATTTTTATTAAAAAATATATTTAATAAAGAAGTAAGCCTTTCAAAAGAAGTAAATAGATTCATTTTTAATTGACATAAAAAGTAGCTTTTTAAATTAAACTCATATTGGACTTAAATAATGACAATGCTACTTATCGAAAGGAAAAAGTAAGATATGACTGTTTCAGCACAATATCCATGAATCTTAGTATGTTTTAGGGGATTTTTATGAACATTATTGTATATTGGTTAGATTGATAAATCTTTATGCTATAAACACTAGGCGTCTTTCAAACTCGCGGGAAAATTTTAAGGGAATGTACTCATATAAAGAAGAATTTTTTTGCATAGAAATGCGGGGGATAAGAAATGAAAAGTACCTGCGGAAAAACTTTAAATGCTGATGATTTTTGATTGGTTTAAGAACGTGGCACGAAACAATATGA
The DNA here is from genome assembly GCA_019974015.1 of Nephila pilipes. Taxonomy (NCBI): domain Eukaryota; kingdom Metazoa; phylum Arthropoda; class Arachnida; order Araneae; family Nephilidae; genus Nephila; species Nephila pilipes. The sequence continues at coordinate 197,548 of BMAW01086947.1, forward strand.
GGGATATTGGCGACGGACCTCATAATTTGGAACCTCGATCAAGTGACGAGGACGATAACTGAGCTGACATCTCCCTGTCCCAACTTCCACGCCAGAACAAAGGGAGGACTTTAAGTATCGATATATTTTCTTGCGTCAGCTCGACTATACAACTGGTCTAGTGGCATCAAGGCTCAAACCCGTGACTCAACGAAAAGCCCCGTCCTCGAAACACAGACTGGAACCACTCAGCTACCACGGCCACTAAATGCTGAGGAAACGAAGAAAAGTATTTTACTTACATCAAAGTGAAAGTTTTGAAAAAAATGGTTTGGTGCAATTAAATTCTGAAATGTCAGACCGTTAGAAATGACAAAGCCCTGAAAATATCGATGCAATGATTGGCGTACATTGTGTAGTAGATATTGGGAATAATTTTCTTATTGGAGAACACTTGCCACCAGATAGACCGTATGCCACCATGTATTGCATCTTTCTGGAAAATGTATTATCAAAATTACTTGATAATAATCCAGTTGCCGTTGGTAATATCATATGATTTCAGCATGACACGGCTTCAGTCCATTTCGACATTACTGTCTGAAATTACCTCAGTACCACAGTGTGAACCAGTAGCCTGATTAGTATGTTCACACAATTTACTAAATATAGATTTTTTTCTTATGAGGACACCTCAATGCTTTGAACTACGAGACTCCATTTTACTTCGATGAGGACCTTACTACAAAACTTATAGTCCATGAAACACTTTGAATCTTTCAAAAATTACGCCAATCACTTACTAGATCCTGTCAGCACATTATTAGTATTGATGACCTAGTTAAGCACATGCTTTGATTATATTAATGTAAATAATGATTTTTGCGCATTTTCGCAATATTTCTTATTTTATATCAATACTTTTCCTATCCGATCCCAAGATGCTATATAAACAGTGCTGCAATAAAAGTATTCTCTCTTCCCTTAAGTTTTGATTCATGAGTTTAGGGACATCCTGATTACTGTAATTTTTATGTGTAAAGACGAAATTTTGGTGTTGAAATAAATCTATAAAAACTTTCATGAGTGAATAATTTCACAAATGTTAGTAAAAATTACTGTACTTATATTTTTATAGGATTAATATACTTACTTTCTAAATTAGTGAAATACGATTAATTTCTTGCATTCATCCACGCACATATTAGATTTATTTTATGCTATTCCATATTTTTCAACCCCACAAACAAGATTAAATTTAAAAATAAACAGAATACAATGCAGTTTTGAAGATTTTAATTCTTTTTAAACTCTCAATGGTTTATTTTAACTTTCCCAATATTAATCAATAATTATAAAGACAAATCAGTCCGGTCACTAATAAATTAAAATCAGATAACTCAGCTTCAGTTTATTAATATCTCAAAGTATTCAAAATACAAGATGTTTATTATTTATCAAAGCTATTGATATAAATTTGTTTCGAAACTGGAATCTAAGTACTTAACTCTTTCGGATCAATTGTTTCCGAGTCTTTATTAGTACTAGAAATGAGCATCCACATCACTGAACCTGCGAAGATCCTCCCTATCTTTAACCTTATATCGCTTTATTTTGCTTAAGGATGATTCTAATATATTTATTGAGAACCTCCGCTCACTCTCTCTATCAATGGCATCACTCTTACTAAATACTTCACTGCTTACGAATAAAATTCCTCGATTTTCTTCACAACGCCTTACTAATTCTATTCTAATTTACGTAAGTTGTGTTTTATATTTATTGGTACATTTTCTCCATTCAAATATCGTCATATAAAAGTTCCCAAGGGTTAGTTGAAGGAAAATGTGTCATAGAACTCCCCCATAACTTTAATTCATAACTTAAAATATATATACATCATTCCGATCAAATATTATTTTTCTTATGAATTAATAAAAGGAAACTGTAAGAAAAAAGTAGGCTGTGTCCGTACGAATTATTAAAACACTAATGAGTCATTGGATGAAAAAAAATAATCCCTAATTCTTTGGTTTCTAAAGAGTTGAAGAAAAAAAGTTCTTGAGAACTTCCAAGATTATTAAAGTTATCTCTCTTATAAGAAACTACTTCTGCTTCATTTGGTTCAGAAACTTTCCTATTCATTGAAAGGAAATTCATGCAACTTTCACTATTTTTTTATTTCTTTCTCGATGTTTACTTAAAAGATATATGTACGAATTAACTGGTAAGCTATATTTAAAAATGTATTTCCTTCGTTTCTTGAAAGTTGCTTTTTTTTTTCTTTTTCTATATCCTGTCCTAGATATCACACTCAACAAACAACTTCAAATCAGATTTAGTATATTTGAAACATATTTCTTCTTGAAAAGGATATAGCTTTCTTCGACCAAATTGTATTCAGAATTTAAATAAGAAAAATTTTGTCATCCGCTTAAAAGAATGATATCACCTTTGGATTACATTTGCGAAATCAAATAAGAAAATACAATATTTCTAGTATTCTAAACTTTCCACGACGATTCCGTTTGACGAAACAAGATTCGTCGCATCCTTCAGTTCGCTGGAAATGTCACATTTCTTAGGAAAGTTGAGTGATATAGTTTTTTTTTTTGTTAACAAATCCTAGATTCAAATCAAACTAGGTGACTAGATATATAGAATATTAATTTTTTTTTTGCTGAGAGAGAGATTTTTATTTGATAAAAAAACATAATGGGGAAGTTCAGAAAATTCCTTTTAAATCAGAAATTTTCTTTTAATTCATTATAGATTCTTTTCTAAAGTCTTAAGAAGAGTTTATTTATTTTTCAAATTATTTTATTAGTATTGTTAAATGCATGACTATCACAATTTTCTGAAATATATTTAATTTTTCAAGAATTTTCTAGTTATGAAACTAAAACGTTTTCAAATTTATAAATTATTTTGAAACAATCGTATTTTATAAAGGATAAAACATAAAGGAACTTATACTAGTATTTGCTAATCATCTTTTCTTAAGCATGTGATACCCGTTCTCTATTGTTTAATTAAACAAAAATCAAATTTCAAAAGCGTAAGAACAAGACAAAATACTTTATTTATCAATGAAGGATATAGAGAAGGTCGCTCTCTTTCGAATCCCACTTAATGAGTCAGCTCAAATTAAGATCAACTAATAAATTCTTCGATTACGAAATTCTCTAGTTGTCTTTCAAGCACTTCACGCAAACATCCGATTTTTATCTCAAAGTTATAACTAGAATTCGCTTCGATCCTTTAGAATAATTAAGATGCTTCAATTCAAAGTATTAATATCTTTCAACAGTTCCTTATCCTCTACTTCCGTTTATTTTCCTGCAATTCTATTTCATTTACATATCGTTATCTCTGATCCACTTCACTTCTATTATCATCTAATTTATCGAATCATGTTTCATTTTGGTGGGGATGAAATTGCAATTTAAGGCAATTCAGTTTACTATAAAGTCCTCTAGATTAGTGAAGAAAAATTTGCGAAAGGCACAATATCAAATATGACGCAAAATTTCATTTAAATGATCGATTTTCAAAACATGTCTTAAAAGTAAACCGGAAGACATTTACATTCAGTTTTAACATTCAAAATTCTGCATATCTAAACCAAGGGCAGAGTTTAAAGAACATTTCATTTTTTTATAGTATTTATATAAGAATAAACTGATTTGTGTTGTTTTTTAACTGAGTGAATGCTACTGCTTTTGAGAAAAGTGTAGTTAAATAAAAATATTCTTATTTAATACATAGAGTAAAAACATAAAAGTAACCGTCTCTCAACTTGGTCAGTTTCATTTTTACATTTCACAAAAATGTGCTCATACCATTTAATAGTGGAAATACAGAAAACAAATGAAATAATTAAAGTATCTTTTGTTTATAGTAGTTAAAAGTAAAGACAGTATGCAAATTATTTTCAGAGAAAAATATTACTTTATGTTTTTTATATACCAAATTTATCTGATATACATACGTGCGTCATTTATACAAATGTCTATAAAATAAGAATAAATGTAGATAAATAAGGAATAATAAAATAAATAAAATAATTGCGCGAATTTGATACGAAGCATAATATTTATCTTCTCATTTTATTTTAATTTTTTTAAAGAAAAGTTAATGTATTATTTTACGAAATTTTCAAGAACATTTCTTCTGTTACTATTTAGTGATCGAGGTAAGTCACAGTCGAGGACTCGTGGTCGTCGAGGTTTTCGTCGAGTCATGGGTTCAAGCCTTGATGCCACTGAAGACATTCCGTGAGGTGTGGTTGATGCATGTTAAAAATGGTCCATTTACCAACTCTTCCCATAGGCGTGGTGTGCAACGGGAATGAGAATGTTGCCAAATCAGGTGTCGTCTTATATATATATATATATATATATATATATATATACATATACATATATATAAGATTTAACAATTAAATTATTAAAATTATTAAGAAAATAATAATAAGTAAGAGAACAAATAAAATACAAAAATCTAAAGATGAGAAGAAAAACATTTTAAGAGAAAATGAGTAAATAATTGAATGAAAATGAAATTCAAGTAGAAATCCCAACAAAATAAAGCATAAACATTCTGATATAGGACTGAATTGTGGGGTTAAACATGTTCTTTGTTCTCAAGCCTCCACCAGTTCATCTTTCTGGACAAAAATTAGATCACTCTAAAATGTAAATTATAATATATAAAGCAGAAGAAGAAAAGAAGCAAGGTACCCTAATTAAAAAATGTTAAGCAAATTTTTTTAAAAATAAAGACTTTATATAAAGAAATAAAGATTTAAAAATTTAAAACAAAAATATATCTATATCCAAGCTTGGGAAAAGAATGAAGTCCATTTGAAATAGATGTTAAAGCCCAATTGTAAAGATCCTGTGACATATGTATGTAAGTGATTAATATTTACAGCGCAAAAGGCTTAGAAAATTTTTAAATAAGTTCCAAAAATTTGTGTTGTTGCTAAATGTAATAGGAATATTAATAAATATTAATTAGACATAGTAAGAAAAAGTGTCAAATGGGAAAATATTTAATAAGCACTTAACATTAAAATAACTCATCAGAAGTAAGTTTCAAAAAAGCTCCAAAAAGAACACAAAAAACATAACTTTAGTTGTCAAAAATTTCTACAGTGTTATGAATATATATATATATATATATATATATATATATATATATATATATATATACATAATAAAAATAACAAATGGCTTTGAACTGACTGATTCTTCACAATAGAGAAATAATCTCAGACGCACTATAATATTAAAGCAGTGCGTCAGAGATAGTTTAATATTTAATTTCATTTGCAAATATTTCCGTGTCTTTGTTGTTTCTAAATATATGAATACTTTAATCAAAATGTATATCAATTTTGCAACAGAGTCAAATGCATAAAATTCCATTACAAACTTCTGGGATAAATTTGGGTCTAACCACTCAACTCTCTCCAAAACTGTATATAAAGCTAACCTAAAAATATCGTAACGAATTTTCTTTGTTTAACATAAAAGTATACAATTTCAAAATACTTTCGCGTAGATGTAAGAGAGCAGGTTAAATTGAAGACACAATAGATATCCGAATAACATGGTTTATTAACAGAGTGCAGCTACACTTGTCTGAAAACTTTCTCAGACTGAGAATACATGCCTTAATACATCCGAGCGTAATATTCCAGAACAATGCTCTGAAAACGGGAAGAATTTTCTGAAAGGTCTTAGTAATTATATTGACAAAAATAGAAAAATTTAACAAATTTTGCAGATATTTTCAGTATCGTCATCTCTAGATTTGGAACCCGAGAACATTGTATCTGTAGATAAGAGACTTACCCAGCGTCATGGGTGCTTGCTAGAATCGTGACTTTACTACCGATAGTGTTAGCGAGACTTTCAAAAGATGTTCGTGAACTACTAAGTCATAACTTTGCCGGTGCTCCATTAAACCCACAATTCAAGTCAAAATATGTCATTAGACAGATAACTAATATAAAAAAGTTTACAACCAGCAATATGTAAATTATTTATTCTGGAATAACTGGGTGCAATAAATTTGATTTTTTATCGATTTAATTTGATGAAAATGAATTTTGATTGATAAAAATAAGTGTTAGTCTTTTCTAAAAAAAATTTTAGATGCATAAGTGAATCAAATTAAAATCAATCTTTTATTTAAATATGAATTAAAAGTATAAAAATGTTTTTTAAAATGTAAAATGTAATATACCATTTTTAAAAACTTGAGGCACGTAACTAAGATATCTAGGTAATTGCGGGGAAATTAAGTAACATATCTACTTACTTACATATGAGTACGAAAGCAGTATTAATCCCTCAAGCTGTTATTAATTATATATTATTTTACGTTTACCTTTTAATCTATTTTTAAATAAAAACTTGATTACTTTACTTTATGAAATATTTTTTCATTGCGTTATCAATTGCATAAAATTCATTAAAGTTTTATATTGTGATTCTCTTCCAAACTATTTTTTTTTTTAATTTTGTTTAATTTTTTTTCTGATCCAAGTTCAGTTCCTGTTTCTTCAATTCCATAACTTTCTAATTCATATTCGAGTAGAAAAATTATTTGCATATGTAAATTTTCATCTTATACCAGAAATACTATAAATTACACAAATATATATTAAATTTAAGAAACTACCAAACCACGTTTATGTCAACCTTATGATTACTTTGGCTTATATTTGTTTTGATTGTATGCTTCTCAGTAATGATTTTTTTTAATGTTTTGAGAAATTTCTTTAATGAGTATTTATTTTTGATAAAATGTCTAGTTTCCCCATAGATAAAGTAATTTTATTTGAAAAGTGAATTTAAATAAATTAGCGCTTATTTTCTAATAATTACTTCTGAGAATTCATTTAAAAAAGCTCTAAATTTTCATGAATGCATAAAATCTACTTTAAGCAGAAGAAAACTGATTCTGCTTTTAATTTTTATAAATGCCCCAATGTATGATTGTTGTGATAAAAACCATATATTTTAATTACTTTAATTGGGAATTACAATAAAAATGACATATATTATCATTGTAATAATTATTAAATACGATAAAAAAATTAGTATTCTTTATAAGAAATTACTTAATTTCACATAAAAGAAATATTTGGTAGAATTGGCTGAGAAAAAAATGAAATTAAGTGAGAGATGTTTCTTAAATTTTAACAACTTCTAATTCGTGGTAGAAAATGATATTAAAAATGATTCATTATTAAATAATTTCACAATTCTGAATATCTAGTTCTAAAATTCACAATTCAATATTATTATAGAAGGTAAAACGGTATTTTTTATTCCTATTCAACTTTTTATCATATCAGTTCATAATTGTATTAAAAACGCTTTTTATTCATAGACAAAATTTGTTTGAAATATACCAGACAATGTAATTGATTGCGGCAGTCAGAAGAATGTATAACAATAGTTCTTCGAATCTCGAAAATTCTCTCTTTCCTCCACAAAACATTCCATTTCATAACATAGAGCAGAGAAAAAATAATTTCTTTAAAATTGTACAAAAGTCTTAAGATTATATTTGTAGACTAGTTTTGTAAGCTCCTTTTTTGTTCTAATGGAATGAAAAATTAAATTGTTTTATAATATGGATTTAAAAGTAGGATCGGTCTTAACAATGCAACATTGAATAATTCAACACTTTATTGACATTTTGAGCTGTGCAATGTCTTAGACGAAAATTATTATCAATTTTATACAGACAGTTTTATTAATAAAACCAAAAAAATAAAATATATGTTCTAAAATATTTTAATCATTAAAAAGGAAAAGTTTTTGATTACGTAAATAAAGTTTGATTTATAACGCTACGAATTAATTTTTTTTGTAGCAATTTTATCAGTTAACTCTATAATAGCTACACATTGTATGTGATTACCATATTTTATTTAATAATATCAACCTATAACATTTTTTATTCTAATTCATCTAAAATTCAATTTGTATAATATTGTTGCCTGTGTAATAGCTTCAAAAAAAGCAGCATATGTTAATAAATTTTTGAAAATTGGAAAAATAGCTATAGTATTTCAATTCCTTTTAATACAAAATATACATTTCACTTTTTTCAGTGATACATATAATCTTTAATATAGTCAAAATAACTTATTAATAACTTATTACAAAATAAAAAATGTATTGAAAATATAAAATATAATTTCATAATACAAAAACTGAATTATATTTCTTGTGCTGTGAAATTTCTTAGTATATATAATATCCATTTATCTGGTATTATAAAGTCTAAATTAAAAAAAAAAAACGATAAGCGTTTAAAATATCTTAATTAAAAACATACAGATATAAAAAGTATCAAAAATTAAAAAAAAAATTAAAATACCTGAAATTTAAACATATATTTATGTATGCAAATTCAAAATGAATTCACTCATCCTTTTGAAAAAATTACTTTTCACATTTAAAAAAATAGCTGTTAATTTGATTCGAAGAAATGTTACCAAACAAAATGGAAATTTTACTGTAGAGTATTTATCAAAGTATATGCATATTATGTCATTAGCACTGATGAATAAAATATAATTAAAACAATTTTTTTAAAAAGGAACCACTTTTATGAATTACTTTATAATATTAAGCTTTTCCATAAATTTGAAAATGGGAAGTAAAAAAGGTAATTTCACTGATAGAACTTTATATGCTTACAAAAATACTCGCATAAGGTTTTACTTTTCATATTTTTTTCTAGAAAACATTTTCATAGGAAAAAAAGCTCCCATTCCTAGAATTTGATATCTAATATCATGCAACGAAACCGAATTGACAATTTATCTTATTTTGGAGATAATGGTGGTACGGTTTGATATTAATTTGCTGCGTACTAGGGAGGGCACGATGACAAATGATTGGCGATAGGAAATTTTATTTAATAACGAACTGCCAGATTTTTTGGAAAAAAAATATGGAGCTTCTTAGCTTATTTTAATCTCTTTCTTAATTTTGTATCGATTTTAAAATTTATTTGCAAAATAGCATTTATTTTTTATATGTATATTTTTTCTTATCTAGCTCGAAGGAACTTTTTTACAAATTCTTTGAATATACATGTCCATTTTATAAATGCCGTAATTTTTATCACAATCTATATTAGAAGCTAGAAAAAGTTAGTTGAAAATTTTATTCAAAATTATTTATCAAGAAAACATTAATTAATAACGAATAAAAATTAATGAGAATATGAAACATTTTTTGATAAAATTATTTCGTTAAAAAAGAAAATATTGCATTGTTTCTAAGATTTATAAGAACTCATTTATTTTGTGGTTTTCTAGAAAAATTTCGTTTTTAAGTGGAATTTTATGAAAATTAAAACATGATAGGTAAAAACCATTTAACAGTAGTATTAAAATTTCAAGGAATAAAAATAATATTACATTTATATTAATTCTTTGAAATGCAGCAGAAAATTAATTAAAAAAAAATGCATTTACGAATATAGAAAAAAAAGAGAAGAAAAATTTACAAAACTGTCACAAATATGATCTAATTTGATTTTACTTCTCAATTTTAAAAATCATTAAAAATCAGAAAATGCATGTGAAGTTATTTAACTAAGGGCTTTTAATTTTATGCACAGATTTTATTTAACAAAAGAAATTCTTTTTTAAAGAAATGTAAAATCTTGCATTACTTTATTAATTTCACGGTATACTTGCTCATATTAAATTATACGTATAGAACAAGATTATTCTTCAAATAACCTTATGCATATGAAGAAGTTATGTGAATTAATTGTTTCACAAAATCGTTATTAAGTGTATTTATCTTTCTCCTTGTATTCAAAAATTAGAAAATGTGTATGAGAATACTTAAAAAAAAAAGCATTTTATTCCTATCCATGGATTTCCTTTTGTAAAAAAAAAGTTCAAAATAAGTGTAGACTTTCTTATAATTTTATTAATTTTGCTATACTTTAACACAATTGATATATTGCATATATAGAACAATTTTATTCTTGGAATAATCTTAAGCTTATTAAGAAGCTAAGAGGATCAAATTTTTTCATAAAAATTGTATCCATGCGAAGTAGTTCATGATTTTATCCCATATTCGCATATATTAGCAAATAATAAATCTCAGATATATTTAATATAGTATAATGTTCGATATTCCTAGAATTTTTTACGATCATTTTTGATTTCTAAATGATCACTCATGGCATTTGTAAGTATATAAAAGCAACTTTAAAAGATCATAAATTAAGTGAAAATTAAATAATAAATATATTTTTGCATCAAATTAGATGCAAATAAATTATCTTTAAGAAGTTAGGGAATTATTTTAATAAAGACATAGCACAAAATGTTATTTCATAATACATGGAAGAAATATTTAAAACTTAGTTTTTAATTCAATAGCAACAATATCACAAATTAAACAGTAAATTATACATGGTCAGGAAAACATATCTTGAAAGTAAAGCCATTTACATTGCATTAAATGTTGATATGTTTCTTGATTTTGCAATTAAAAATATGATCATTGAAGAGAATAACATTTTATAAAATGAGAAACAAATTCCATACAGAAATTCATTTACATTTCAACGATATTAAAAGTAAGATAGAATTTTTAGAAAAAGTCCTCTTATGAGACTTAGTTAAAAGAAAACGTAAGCGACACCTAATATGGTATTTTATTCACCTAACTTTCCAAGCAATATCAGGCAAGTATTTTGAAGCTTTCGTTAGTTCAATGCGCAGCGGCCTCTAAAGTTACATTAAATACGTCTACGGTTGAATCAATAAGGCTCCCGATCCATGATTTACGATGTTTGAAACTGAATCATAATTAACAAACCCGAGGAAACGTGAACTAAATCTTCACTTTTAACTCTTCTAATCCTCTATGAAATTCTAATTAGATTTAACATCCATCAAGTCCTTCATTCTACACTACCGATTCTCAACCAGTGGCCCTCGTACCTCAAGGGGACTTAAAAGACCGTAAGTGACATGTTTAAAAAAAATGGTAGTAGCGATCTCTCAGTTAAAAAAAAAAGAAATTTAATTGTTTGAGTAAAATAATTTAAAAGTACATATAATAAAGTTTTACTAAGATTATCAGCTTTTATATTGTCAATCCCTGAAAAAGAGAAATTACTGGAGGGTAACAGGATATACGAGGAACTCTGGAATATTATATCTAAGACTTTTTTTGTTTTTGTGGTATATATATATATATATATATATATATAATCAAATTATTTGTAGAGCTTAGATTGTTCTATGTGTCTAATAATGATATTTCAATCATTTTATGAACTATAAAAGTAATTTTTTGTCATGGAGGTCTTACTTTTCCTCTTAGTTGAATACAGATAAGTTTTGTGAGATATACTTGCATTTAATTACCATTTTTTAAAGAAAATTGTTTAGCAATATGGTTCTAAATTTTGAATTCTTCTATGTAAGGTACTTGTGTATATAGTGAACCTAAAATGTTTTTCTCTATGTAATAACTAAGTTTTAAGAAATGTGTTTTAAATCAAAAAAAAAAAAAAGAAATTAAATTTTCTAAAACTACAAATTTCTATAATTTGTTCAAAGAAAATATATACAATAAAATCATTAACAAAGTTAGTTCACTATATTTTGTATATTGTTTTCTATTTAATGACTAAAATATTTTGTATAATGTTTTCTATTTAATGACTAAAATATTTTGTATATTGTTTTCTATTTAATGACTAAAATATTTTGTATATTTATGGAATATTATTTTTTCAAAATGGTACTTAATGAAAATATATGAGAAAAATCATGTCAATATTTAACTTAAAGTGAAAGAAAAATTTTTGACCAAAAGAATACTTTTATAGTTCAATAAAAGAAATGAAACATCATTATTAGGCATACACAATTCCTAAGCTGTGCGAAATTTTTTTAAAACACAATTGTCACAAAAGGAGTGAGTCTTAAATTCGGCATTTTATTTTTCCTCACATGGCAGAATAGTGAATCTAGAAATTTTTAGGGCTCGTTGCTTACAGAGATTTCGCTGAAACTGCGTTTTTTATGTATACTTACGTAAAAAATAAATATAGAAGCAAATTAAAAGGACAGCTCAGCTTATGTTGAATTTAATTTAAATCAACATCACTCTTCATCACATGTAAATAAGTTCATTGTTACGATGACACATTCAGCCATTGGTTCTGTAGGACTCTATAGACGCTAATTCTCAAACGTTGGAATACTTCAGCATAATATTTACTGTTCGCCATTTGTCCTGCAAATACGAATTCCTTGTGGACATCATCTTTCGCATTGACGAAGGAAAAAACATTAACGTATTCGCTGCCACATTTGAGTTTTTAATACCCCTCAGAAACACGCGTTCGGGACATAATTTCGTCCTTGTAAGCCAGATGAAATTTCAGTAGAAAGTTTGTTTAGTTTAATGAAAACTCTTATGGCACAACACTTTTCGAATATTCAAGGTATTTTCACTCTCTACGCAAATTCTATACACATTTTCAATTTGGGTGAGATCTATACACCGCAAGAGCTGACATAGGTCTTATGGCTTAAATCACATTAACAGCTATCCATTCCTCACGTAGAGATCCCTCTGCACCAAGAAAAAATTAGTCCCAATGCATGTTGGACGTATTATGTGTATATCAATGTTTCTTTAAACCACTCTTAACTAAGTTATTTTAAAAATAAATATTTTAATTGACTTATATAACTTTTAATTTTATTGTTTTATAATTGCTGTTTTAATTTCCTTATTATATAATTGTCTAAGTGCGTTGAATGGGTCTAACAGAGCCATTACTATAACTTATTTCGTAACAGCTCCCGTGCATCTGTATCCAGATATTTTATATTCTCTGTATGTTCCTCTCTTAAATAGATAAATCGGTGTCTTTATTTAATAACTTTTTCAGACTTGTAGAAATAATCTTTTCTTAACAAGATAAGAAAGTGACATTTTATTCGTCAGGGTCTATTCGACGCATTTCACTAATAAGATAGATATCCAGATAAATATATTAATTTAGTATTTCTAGATTGTCTGCATACATTTCAAATGATACCTAACAAATGGCACTTGATAGAAATAATATACTATAAGCAGTAAATGATTTTCAACGGGATATGATTCATGTTTCAAATGTGGGTGGATAAAAAAGAAATTCGCGTAATTATTTCAACAAAGCCGTCTGAAACCAATATTTTAGATGAGATAGAACATAAACCAGGAATAACTTCATACACTGGCGTACAAAACGTAAGCAACAGGGTTTTTTTTTGCCATAACTCTATGAGAAATCATCTAAGAGACGTGAAACTCAGAAATGAGACACAGCATTTTGTACGTAAACGATGACGAAGTCATAGTTGCACAAAAATGAATACAATACATATAATATGGAATCAGACACAAAAAAAGCTTTGTTGAACTCATAGTATCGTTACGCATGATTGTCTGTCCAAGAGGCAGAACAAGCAGATGTTCCTTAGCATGATATACGCCCCCCTCCCTTACTGCAATGGTTGCTTCTCACTGTTTCTCCATACTCAGCACCAGATTGTCCAACAGTTCTTGAGGTAAGAGTGTCCATTCCTCAATCAGCATCTCTTTCAGTTTTTGGGTGTTCCCCGGAGGATGTAATCGTCCCATAAGGCGCCTCCCCAAGGCATTCCACACATGTTCTGTGGTATTTAAATCAGGGGAGAACAATGACCATTACATTCGAGTGATATCTTCACTTTCCAGTAGCTGCTGAAATTCAGCAATGCGGTGCGGCTTTGCATTATCATCCATAAAAACGAAGTTTGGTCCAACTGCACTTCGGAACAGGCGCACATGGGGAAGGATCAACTCCTTACAATAGCGATCTCCGGTTACAGAACCTCTGTCGAAAACGTAGAGCTTAGTCCGCCCGTTCAGCATAATGCCTCCCTAGACAACTTCAGGACCACCATAATGGTCTTTTTCCATGATGTTACTGGGATGGAACCGTGTTCCGACTTCTCTCTAAATCAATTGGCGTGGAGAATCACTTGTGGCACTGAAACGATTCTCAACCGTAAAGAGGACACGACTCCATTGATGAGATGTCCAATTTTTGTGCACCTTACAACTTACAACATTCAAAGGGATGCAGCTTTCAGGACGGTGGGCAAATAGACCACCTTTATGAAAGCGTCTGGCCACAATAAATCGTGACAATTGTCGACTGATGCTGTACACATTTGCTGAGCAATGGCGCTGGCTGACTGGTATCGAGGTTTTTTCGCCTGCAGTTATTTTCTGACTGGTATCCGTCATCCACTGCTGTTATTTTCCTACGGTGGCCACCACCAATCTTTCTAATAGCTGTACCTATGGTTTTGAAGGCTTTCAAACCTTACTCCTTAAGGTGATAGAAAAATGTTATAGGCATGAGAAAATTTTACCATTCCCTGATCACTAATTTGATTTAATTGAAAAGAAAAAACTGATAGTGTAACTTTTTTTATGTGGGGCTTGTGAAATCCGGTACCTAGTTGAAACATAAAACATACATAAATAACATTTCATTTTAAATTTATTTTAATTTTCAGTAAATTTTCAAACTTATGGAAATAAAATTGATAACTTGATAACTTATGTCGAGGAATCATGTCAATTTATTCAGATATGGTGAACTAGTTTCTTCCATGACTCGGAAATAAATTCGTTTATGCTACGAGAGTAAAATCCGCTGCAGTATCAAAGTCACAGTCTTTAAAAATGCGTTACACAAATTAACTATAAAGTTGTAAGTAATCTAGTTATAGTTAATATTATTATATAATCTGCAATTAATATGGTTAACCTAATCGAATTTCATACATATTCCCCCCATCTCCATCGTCAGTCGCAGACAGCCAATGTGCTGGTATCCTCCTCAGAAGACGGATCTTCTCAAATCTTTTTTTTTTTCTGCTTTCTTCCCTCGAGGTTCTTCCTGGCTTCGAATTTCTTGAAATTCCTTTTCCTTTAGGCTTCTTTTGATGTTTTTTTTTCTTTTTCTGAAATTCTGAAACTTTTTTTAGACTTACTAACTTCATTTTGATATTTGGACTTGTAAAGGGAATAAGGTCAAAATTTCTGCAGAACCCTCTATTCCGGTGATTTTTTTTTCTTTCGGTAAAGACTGTCATTCACGAGGGAAGAGAGAATTGAAAAGAAGGTTTGGAAATGTCCTTTTCAGAGTTAAACGGAGGTTTGTTTTCCTGTTTTTGCTTAAAACTGACAGTGATAGAATAAGAATGGGTAGAACCATGTTTTTTCCCATCACATAAAAAGTCCTTCTCTCTCGCGATAGTTATTAAGGCGGGTTTTTTTTTTATTTTTTTTTTATCATTGTTAAAAAGAGCCACAACATACTGCACCTCCAATATCACCATGATGATACGAAAAGGACTTTCTGAACAATATTTTTATTCCACCTGTTTCGGCAATTGATATACAACCTCTCTGTGTTATATTGAGCTTCATTGATTTTGGATAATTTCAATTTGACATCAGCAGCTGGAACTCGTTGAGATGTCTATTTGACGCATACGTTGTAGCCGGTACATCGCTAGTTGTGATTAACGAATCTTAGTTGAACTTATAGAGGCAAGTATGCCCCGGAGTTATATGCATCCGGGTGATTTAGGCTATGCGGTTATCTAGTGTTCATGTCCTTGGCAACCTCTTCGACGCGATGACGTTTTATGCCACTTTTGGGAGATATGTCCTTACTCCTTGGTGAAAAGGAAGTCAGTTGATCTTGAGTGAAGGCAGCAATTCGAGCTCTCTATCTTTGGACTCGAAGAAAATTGAAAGAGTCTTGTTCCCCAGTGCCTTTGACAACCAAGCCAAAAGAGATTCTCTCTAGAATAATTAATAGTTATCAAGGCATTTTAATTTCTGTTGTCATTGATAAAGAGAGCCCCTGAACCCTCAAAGAGGTAAGCACCCAAGAGTCACCCAAGGAAACGTAAATGAGGTGTATTTCATAATATTTTTCATAATATTCTACTCTTAAAAGAGTAGTGTTAAACTAGAGTTTCATTAAAAAATGCCTCTTGAATATAAAATTACAAATTGTATCTGGAATACTGGATGTGAAATATAATAATTTTCTAATTTAAAACAAATTTAACTTCTCGAGCTTTTAAATATTTAAAACCTCTTACCATCAGATGGGATGATTATAGGGGTGGAGAGGAAAGAAAATTATTGGGGAAGTTTTAAAATGTTCTCTCTATTTCAATAAATCAAAAAAAGTAGTTAAAGCCGTATAAAATTATTTGTTATGATCCAGAATAAATATAAGCCAAACTGAATTTCATAGACTCATATAAATAAAAAGTAACTTTTCCCATCAGGACACGAAGGTTAATTAACGTTACTATAAGAGCAATTGGTTGATGATCATAATAACAATATAAGAAAGACAATTCCACTAATACATCATTTATCGCACTCTTACAAGGTACCAAGAGAAATCTTCGAAGTCTTATCGCGTTTAATATACTAACAATGCTTTTCCTATTACCTTGCCCTGCCTCCTTTGGTGAAATTAATATTTAAATCCCCTTAATCTCAAAAATTCTAATCTTAATATTTTCATGGTCATGAATGAGTCCAGCTTGCATTCGAATTCAGAATCATAATGCATACAGACAAGTCGATCTTAGAAGAAATTTTCTTACCAAAGTAGTTGCAACCGAGTTCTACTCGCTTAACGAAATCTTTCCACAATGTGCTTTGACGAACTGAGTTCTTTCCCAAGTATTATACTTAAATTATAGGTGATACCTATTTGCCAAATTTAGTCAGTTGGATGATGGCTTACATACGGCAGTACTGCCACCGTGAAATTTTTTGTATTATGAGGGGGAAATGCTCCGGGTCTAATTATATATTTTTTTCTTGTAATTTGATGAGAGTTTGTTGCTGAAATGGAAAAGCTAGATAATTCTGCAGATTAATATGTTGTAAAGTAATTACGCAAAACTCCATATTTTTTAAAGTAAACACACAAAAAGAGTTTGAAGTTATAATTTAAATATTTCGTGAAGTTTAAAATTGTGTGAACTTATTCAGACATTTTAATTATGTTTTACGAACAACTACTTATGATTTTTATCCTTTCCTGATTTGTTTGAAGGTGAGAGTAATAAATGTTGTAAAAATAGTATTTATGTACTGAAAATAGTTCTTTAAAGACTGTGGTTTAAAAACGATGTTGTAGAAAAGGGTGCTGCCTTCCGAAGCACCTAAGGAAAAAATGGCAATCGCTTTCAGCCACCGTTTGATTGTAATACTCTGCATAATAATGAGCGAAAACCTGTTGATCTGTTGATTATTTTAACAAACAAAGGGTTAAGACACCATACTGTGAGGATGGAGTATATCACAATTTTCCTTTCACTAATCTTGGAAACTTTTAGATTCTAATTGTATGGAAAGATATCTTTTCCAATAAAATGATACATGATTTATGCTTATTAGATTGAAATTATTAAGTGTACTAAATAGATGATAGAATTGGTAGTTAGTTAATGGATGGTAGAACTAGTGAGAGGGAATTTGACGTCAGATCATGTTATTCTTAAACTAAAAAGCTATAAGAAGAATCATGGAAGAGAAAGGAAAAGAGTTCAGGGATCGAACCCTAAATTTAATTCACTCACTCGAACCCGAGTGAATTAGTAAGGGTTGATTTAAATTGATATCTTAAACGTTACTTCAAACACCTTTGGAGAATTTAATTGCCAAAAAGCAATATTAACTAGTAAAATTTTAAATATTCAACAAAGAGAATAATAAATTGGCTTGCATTGTAATTGAACTCGACTCTCGTTTCTGTTGACTGCATATATTCTTGATTAATCAAGCTTAGGCAAGGAAGGCGAACCAATTAATATTTATTGAGAGAGTTAGAATACTACAAAGTTTCACAATGTCTTTAATTTTTATAATGAATTAAGTATAAAAATCATATTTATATGTTTTGATAATAGTAGTATGTGCTGCATACACAATTTTTTTTAAAGAATGCACCTAATAGGTTTATAACCCGTCAATGACAGTAAAAGATTATAGGAAGCGATTCATTTTCAGGAAATTCTGATCTCTTTATAATCTATTTTTAGTTGAATATATCTTTTTGTTTAATGCATGTAACTATGTAAAATGAAATAATTTTTTGGTTTGATTGCTTATTAGCATCGCTCTTAGTAGCAAAACGAGGACTATTGGCAACAGACACCTGAGCTGGTACCTCCCTCTTTAAATTTCCACATTATGCCAACGGGAAACATAGGTTATCATCCGGATTTAATGTGGCATAAGCCCCATTATACGGAGGGTCATTAGGGGCATCAGGGCTCGAACCCAGTCTCGACGGAAACAATGTCGGTCGAAAGTTCGAAATCAGGACCACTAGACTCTCTCTCTTTCTCTCTAATAAAACTAATACTGACAATGAATATATTACTAAGATTATGGATGAAACGAAATACAAGAAATGCAATTAACAATTATTTGAACGAAAAAATTCCTTAAAACTTTCTGATGTCTTGAAAAATGTTTTATCAAAAAAATTTAACTTTACTTACGATCTGAACATAAGGATTAACAGTTGTGTGCATAGAATGTAATAATTTGGAATTGATTTTATAATAAGCGCAATTTTCAGGGAGTTGTATGCTTTGTCATTTTAATTTAACAAAACAGTAATAATAATATGTGGTGGAACATAAGATTAATCTAAACTGCATTCGGGTTGTTTCTTAAAACTTAATCTTAAAAAGAAAGCGAATAATTAATTTTAATACGACCATCTCATTTACAGAATAAGGTTATGTATTTACGCAGAAATTTTAATTCTATTTACAGGTCAAAAATAGGAATCTTTCATTGACTTTTCCATTATGTGAAATACATGTATGAAAATAAAAACTGCAATTTTTTTTTACAAAACTCTTTCCTCATTTCAAATGGATTTTGCTCGTAATACATAAAATTTTTATGTGTATTTTTAATATGAAGCTAAATAAATCGACTATGGAAAAAAATGTTCCTGCATATGATTTGTCGTGAAATGCCCTGAGGCAGAAAAAAATAAGAATTAATTGTGAAATTCCAATAATCGTGGATGAGTATTACATTGCAGTGAAGAATTAAGAAGACATTATACCATTACCTAAGAAAACTACATATAAATAAAAAGAAATTTATGCAGTGTATAAGATTGTATATATAGCTTTCAGAAAAATCTAATTCTGCCATACTTTAAATTTAACTTTGTATTTCGAGTAATTTTTAAAGAAGCTTGGAAATAAAAAAATTACACAATAATAATTACTACATTATTATAATAATATGTGATGAAAATATTTATTTAATTTGGCAAAAATTTAATTGACGCTAAAAAAGGCTAAGAAGTTATGTATAATTAAAATTTTCTCTAAAGTTTTAAGCCAAATGTTAATTATACTCTTATAATATATAATGCTTATGGGTATTACTTTTGTTTGACGGTATAAATGATTCCCACTTCTATTTAACATTTGACTTTCATTTTTGAGTCACTCGAATCATAAGACATTCGTTTAGCGACCGGCCCCATTCACAACATTTCTATAAATGTGTAAATCCGACCGTTATACACAAAACCCTTTTCACCTGTTGAACAACCGCGCCCTCTCTGGGCCCTTCCACTCTCACCCCTTACTCCCCAAAAAATCGATATCTTCTGTGCCACCCTATCCTAGAGCGGCCCCATCCACACTCATATCGCCTCCTAACGTTGCTCCAGAAAACACGTGCACCTCCTCTCCAGGAAACAACAAACTTTTCGAAAACTCTTGTTCGCCAAACTATGCGGAGTACCACTTACGGGTCATCAACGGCCTGCTTCTTTTTGATGGTCCTCCTCGTCAAGGGGCTGTCCCCTGAATTCTTCTTCGGGGATGTAGAAAAAAAGAACTTTTCGTTGGGGTTCCATCACTACCGAATGGGAATCAGAAGATTCAGTCCTGGACATACTCCGGACGGTTGCAAGTGTCATCGGGATCCTGTGCTGCCTGAAGAAATTGTTTGCGTTTGTAGAGGACCGGGGGTCAAGGATTTTCAGGCCAATCTGACAAGGGGGGTAACCAGACTGTAAGTACACTGATTCTTTTTTCTTTATTTTATTATTTTTTTTTGTGGACACTCTGCAGTTGTATCTTGAGTATATGGAATGTTCGTTATTCTGTCCAACGTGTTTTGTTCGAGTGGTGCTTGTTCTGTTCTTGAAAGAGCAAGAGTGGTAGTACGAATTTTTCTAGCGAGAATACTTATTAGTCCCCCCCCTTAATTTAAGTAGTTTTTCGAGGTGTTTTTCTGTGAAGTAGTGTGTGAGTTTGCATATGCGCAGGAAGAAAATAATGAAAAAAGTGCTAATGATATTTGCGAAACTCTCTGGCTTGTAAATGAAGTGTTGAAGTGTTTTGGAAACAGAGAAACAAAAAGTTTCCCATTGTTAATATGGAGAAAAGTTTAGAGTAGTTTTTCAAGGATATAACAAATTAATCAAATGTATGCTTAAACTTTATTCGATGAAAGAAAAATATTCTTTTAGGTAAGAAAATAATTAATGATGGAATATGTGTGCTATAGTCAGGAAGTTTATTAGTGGAAACTTATTTGTGAAAATAAAACGACAGCTTATTAAATTATTTTTAATTTTTTTATTCGATTTAAATTTTATTACAACAAGCACTTAATGAAATGTTTGCCTGCTTTGTAGATGTCATACATTTTTTTCATGACTTGAATACTTGAAATGTTTGTTATGTACATAATTTATATATATAAACGTGCCTTTCTTAAATTAGTGTTTCTATTTCTTTGGGTAAATTATTTCTCAAAAGTGTGTTTTATCTGTTAATTTTAAATTAAGGGAAATAAATCTTATCAAATATGCGTATGAAATATAACTGATTTTAATTTAATTTTTATTTTTCTTGTAATTTAAAAATTTTAATATGTATATTTGATTTTCTTGTTAAAGTGAATTTTGTTCTATTAATATTTTTTTAAAAAAGTTAAACGTAATAATAATTGAAAGAATAAATTTAAATATAATAAATGTAAATTATTAATTAAACTTATTGTGTGATATTCTAAACTATTAACTACTACATTAATTTGTATGAAGCGATAAAAAATTTAAATAAAAATTATTTTCTTAGTTAAATCTACGTTTAAAAAGGAAAAAGGGAACATTGAATTAAAAATAACATGCACCATAAAAAAAAGTTTCTTGAAAGTAAAGACAACGCAAAAAATAATATTGACTTTCCTTTTAATAGCTTTCTGAGTATGAAACCTTATCACATCAAGATTGTCTTGGAAAAGATTGGATTGTTTTCAACTCTCTTTTATGAAGTTTTTCTTTCTCTCAACTTATGTATCACTATTATGCAACATTTTGAAATTTTCAGAAGTTTTTCTCTCTTACATTACATCAGGGAATATTAAAAAATACTTCCCTATTAAAATATATTTTAAAATATTCGAATAAGTTATTAGATAAACTACATTGCAGCTTTTACGTTTTTTAAAAATATATTTAATAAGCTTAAATAAAAATATTCATATTATAATTGCATTCGGGTTTTTTTTAAAATATGACGACAAAAATTCAAGTGAGTGTTTTCATTTTCAATTTCCTTCCATTTTAAACCTTATTACTTTGATTAGTTCATAAAATTTTGCATGAACCACTAAGATAAAATAATCCATAAATACCTACACCGGGGAGAAATATAAATATTTGAATAAAAGTGGATTCTTAAATATTTCTATGAAATAGTAAAAGAGAGAAACTAAGGAGAAAACTCTTAAATATCTAATAAAACACCTCCATAAAAATTTCATTCATTTGGTAGTTATTCACTGGTTAGATTATTACCAAAAGTTTAACGATATTTAAAATGACTTTAAAGATTTATCTCTGAACCATGAAATGATCATATAAAAATAATATTTATATTTAACAATAACTTTAATTTTAGGTATGTGAAAAATGAAATGTCTTTAATAAAGTTTCCTTGAATAGAATTGCATGTATGCTTAAAAATAGTTTTTATGTGATTATTTTATAATTTTGATTGATTTAACTTATTGTTGCTTGGACATCATCTACAAGTGAATATTCAAAATATGCAATAATTAAAATTTTGTTGTTTATTATATTGTTGAATGTTCTCATGAATGCTCTTAATATACATTAATTATTTGAAATGGTGTTTTAATATAATACTAGGGTTTGTTTAAAGATTGTGAAAAAAAGAATATATGCAGCATATCCGAGAGTTTCTTTTGATGAAAACAAAACTTTTACAATGTTTGTTAGGATTTCTCATTTTATTCTTTTGAATAAATATTTGAATCATACAATGATATTTGAACAAAAAATATATTACATAATATGAACCTTTTACAAAATATAATGCACTTTTCAATTTTTTTTTTCAGTGTTTTTAAGCGAATTTCGAACCAATTTGCTTCGTATCAAATTAAATTTTATTTTCAAACTTTACTGATTTTGAAATATAGTTCATGCTGTGATTTTGCTATGATATACGAATGGAATAATGTGACCACTTTTTGAAAGCAATAAGAAAATGTTGTTGTTTTTTTTGCAAAGTAAAAAAACAATTTTTGCCTAAAATAAAAAGTGTCAAATATTTTTCTATTAAGTATCTAGAGCTAACATTGTTTCGGAATGATTTAAGTTCAGAAAATGTACTTTTTTGAAATAAAAAGTTAGAAATACTTATATATTTTTCTAGCTAGAAATATTTATATATTTTTAACAGTTTTTCAGTGTTACTTTTCGGTAGCTTTGGTTGGATATCGAACTGTTTTCTTTTTTCTATGCAGTTATATTTTATACATTTTGTAATGCAATTTAAGCACCTGAGTTTTTAAAACAACTTTTCTTATTTTAGAAAGAGAAGATTATTTTTTCCCCTTTATGTACCTGTCTGCACGCAAACCTCTTTAAGAGAACCTTTTTACAAATTATTTTTCATCCCTTTTTTATAAAACCGAGGCATTATAAAAACTTTTACGCAGTTTCTTTTACTCAGTTTACTCAAACTCTTACGCAGTTTCCTTATAATTTTATAAAACGATGAAGTTCGATTAAGTCTAACTTTTTTTCGCTATTCTATTCTTATCCGAAGAAATTATAATGATTAACGTTCTTCCGGGAAAATTAACCTTTTAATATAAGTTATATCGCTGCTTTTTGTAGTTTAAAAGATTTTCTTTTCATATTAATTTGCAGTAAATCTTTCAGATTCTTAAATAAAAGCAATTTATACTTGTACATGCACTTTAATCATGTATATTATTTTAATTTCATTCCAAAATAATTTATTTTAAACGTTATCTAGGTGTAATAAAAGTAAATTTTTTAAATGTAAATTTTAAATAAATTTAATATTTGCCATATATTTTTCCATTTAGGAGGAAGGGAGATACATAAGTAAAATTTCTCGGATTACGTAATTAAGACAATAAGTTTGTTACAAGTAGTATGTTACTTATATAAAATATGAAAAACAATTTCGTATGTTTTCATAAGCGATTGGAAATGAAGTTGTTTCTAATGTATGATGAAAGATAAGAAAAAAATACTTTTTTAAGATATCCTTTTTGAAATCATATTTACGAACTTATACCAAAGTTATTTTTCTGAGTGATACATTTTTCTTTTTTAAGATCCACACATTTTGGAAGTTTTTTTTTTTATTTCTGCTTGATAAAAAAAAAAAAAAAAGTCGGAGGTATATGTTGTCATTCTATGACGTTGGGCTATTCGTGATTTTCTCTTCACTAACCACGGGTGCTTTTTAGTAAATTGAATTGAATAAAACTACAATTTCTTCCCAAAAAAATAAAACGTGATTAAGTAAATTAGATAAAGATAAGAAGTGCAGTGAATTGAATTAGAGTTAAGGATCTATAATTGATATAGAATTGAAGAAAATAAAGGGAGATAAAGGATAACGACTTTCTGATAGATATTTATAATTTAGATTGAAACATCACAATTAGCTTTTCAGATTGAATTGAAATTATTTAGAGTTCAATGATGAAAACTGGTTGTTAATGATAAGTGTTTGAATGAGAACGAATGAATAGATAAGTTCAGTATTGGAGCATAAGCTAGAATTGACGAATTAGTTGGGAATCGAGTGAGAGAGACCTTATCTATTCTTCAGTGATTATTAATAAATTATTTTATCTTGCTCTTGCGTGCCTTCATTTGGAGTTCAATGATTGTTGACTTCTAAATCAGACTAAGAGATGGCGGTAGAGTCGAATAATGAAAAACGGGCGATATGAATTTCGAATAAAATATTTTAGCTCTTCATTTCATGAACATATTTCTTCTTCTAATGCTTTTTTTTTGAGGCGTTAAAACAAATAGTAGCGAGTTGGTGTTAAGTAAGAATTGTAGAGAGTGAGGTTGCTTTAATTTTTTTAAAATCCTACTATTAGCTCACACTCTCGCTATATATATTTTGCTCAAATTTTCAATCGTTAATAAGATACTTTTCATTCATCCACTCGAGTTCAAAAACATTTTTTAAAAACTTGTAATGGATGACACTTGATGTTAATAGAGTTTTTTCAAATATTCATTCATCGATTAAATTTAATTGGTGAAAATACAGTTGAGCCCAACCACTTGGCACGATTTCAAAAATTTCATAACTTGTAGATTTTTTTTGGCTGAACGGTAAGTCTACATTTGGTAATCACATTTGGCAAAATACTGCCAAATAGTTCCTGTCATCAAGGGTGGTTGTGCTAAACTACATTCCAACCATTTAATTTATCGGATGAATTAAGAAACATGTCAATGTTTCTACTATGTCATTTGTCTTGCAATGGCAAAGTTGGTAGAGCGTCGGGGTAGAATCTTCATGTCTTCGGATCGAATCTCATCGAAACATAAATTTTTTTTTTATTTGATTTTCAAATAATTCACTTAAGTTTAACATGGGAGAAATTTTTTTTTCTCTTATATAAGATATTTAGCAGGATATAAATTTAAGAATAAATACCGTCAGTGACGAAGCGTGTAGATCGCTGGAAAATTTTTTTTTCTTTTGCCACTTAATATTGTGATACTGGTATATGTATATACATATTTATATTAATTGTAATTATTTAATGAAAAATAACTGAAATAAAAATTTTCTTTATTGGCCTAAGTATGAATTGACTTTAAATCTTTTTTATATTACTTGTTTTGTTGTTGTTGTATCTTGTATTGTCCTGGAGAAAGATAACACTCAGGATTACAATGGGAAATCTTTGGAACAATATATTGTTTTATCCTGCACTGAAAGCTACAGAGATACACTGTATTAGTTTTTCGTCGATCTTAAAGAAAATCTATGAACACAATATACAGTGAATTCCAAAAATACTGTAGCAATAAGCAGATAATCGAGTTTTGCGATTCACGAGTGGAATAATTTCACTTTTTTTGCGACATTCCATATTTCATCAGTTTGTTTCAAGGGGCAAGCAAGTATATAGTGAACACATGAAAAATAAAATGACGTCAAAGGGTTATTTAAACTTTATATAACTTATTATGATTGCTGTTGCAAATATATAAATAACGTTTGTCGATATTAAAATGGTTTCTTTTATATTTGATATACTTTCATAAAATATAATATTAGAGTTGATGCAGTTGAGTATTGGAAGCGTACCTCGTTTTTTAAATTATTTTATTTTATTTATTTATTATTTTATTTTAATATTCAACCAAGTGTTTCATTTAAGTTGTTAGCAACATGACTCTACAAATGTGTAAAACAATCAATGCAATGATTTTTAAAATAATTAGAATGCAACACAAAACAGTCATTATTCCTCCTCGTAACAGTCAACGATGGGATAAAGATTCTAGCCAAGAATTTGCGCCCCATGCAGACAAATAAGTACGCTTCCTTGAGATAATGAAAATTTGGTCAAAGTAACATAAGCTGTTGTTATTTTCTTTGTTTACCTAATAATTTTAAATCTATGCTGAAATGGTTGTTTACTGAGACACAAACGGAAAATGCAGTTTTCAAAAGCGTTTGATTGGGGAATTTCTATTGGTCTTTCTTTAAAACGTTGTTAATTCCCTGTAATTAATTTTGAACTTTTTTTTGTTTTGTTTTCTTAGCTAAACCTAAGGAATCTTCCCAATGGAGCTTCATACAGAAGCTATAAGAATTCTGAAAATTGTTATTCATGAAACTACTTTTATATTATTATTATTATAAAAGCATCCCATACAAATTTATAATACATAAGCTTTTATTATAAAAATATTCATTAGTTTTCTAATAATGTGCGATTTTAAATAGTGATTTGTAAAATATGCTATTTTTTGTGAATATATACTTTCAAGTATCCAATTGGATTGAATTTTTAATTCACTTTTTACAGATGATTGAGTATATTTGTGCTTATATCAAATGCATATATATTTTGATTATATACTTGGCATGAAGCATACGTTTTATTAAATACCTATATATGAATAAAATCTAAATGTGTGTTTTTATCTTTCTATGTGTTACTTGTAACTTTAATTCCTGTATTTCTCACTCTATTTTGATTTTGATTATATTTTAAATGTTATATGTATGAGAATGTTTGTGATATATGTCGTCTCTTGGCTTTAGAAAAATATGGTGGTCCTCCTTCATTGTTGATAAAGGAGTTGCCAAGGTATTATAACTGGAAGGAACATGTATTCACGAGAGAAAGGTTGAAGAGGAAATAAACTCCGAGAGATAGACGAGGAAGTGTAAATAATGCCTGTTGTTATTTGTTAAAGACTGGGTCTTTAACGAGTCAAATAAGAAAAAAAAAGGTTATTACTGGCTCAATTATTACCGTGTTACTAGTACAACGAATTATTGATGGAGGTATTACAAAGTCAAATAAGGAATGTATTTTAAACAATACACATGGGTTTTATTATGCACTGCTGGTTTTAAAATATTTGAATATCGCAGATAGGAGTAATACCATCCACAATCTGTATAAAAAAGAACATTATACCGTGGGGTTTCTCATTCGATGGTTGATAGTGCAAAGGTCATGTTATGCCTCAAATAAAGATTAACTCCTATTTGCACGAATCGAAATTTTACTGCAGCAGGATCGTGGTCAGTCGAGACTGTGATTTGTAGCTTCGCGATTACGATCTCATGTTGTCATGTGAACAATAGAATCGATGGATCCATGATGCTAGACAAAATGCTATACAGGATTACAAGTACTTCAGGGTACTAATGCCCGGGAGGACATATATACTGTTCTCGCGACCCTTAGGGATTGTGTCACCCTATTAAGTACCCTGAGTCAGGACCTTAGCTCATTTGCAAATAAATTGTACATACGGACAGTGAATCGGTAACTGCAGGACGGCAAATTATTGAAACTTTCCTTGGTGCTTCATTAGAGACAGGTCCGCCCTACAGTGGTGTGTTGAACGACGACTATAGACATTGGGGAGCGACATTCGTCTTTTCAGATGATTATCGCTTCTGCATGCATCATGACAAACGTATCTTTAGGTAGAAGCACCTAGACAGCACATTCGTCATCGTCATACGAATCTAGCATCTAGAATGATGGTATAGAGGACTAATAGGTGGACATGGCAGTTACCTCTTGTTCGCATATATTATTGTACTTTGGGCAGCCGTATGTTAAGGTTTAGGGATTTGTTTCCATCCAGGCATCATTCCTTTCAATAAGACAATACACGACCACGTGTGGCCTTTCTGTCCTCACTTCCCTTCATAAAAAGGGTGTTTAATTCCTTACCTCATCTGCACGTTCTCCAGATTTGTCAGCCCTTTAGTAGATCATACGGGTATATGCTACCGAGAAACTGTCAGCATCAGGTATTACTAGTTCTTAATTAACCGGAATGGTGCACAAGACGTATTCAAAACCAACCTTATTTCGGCTCCAAACATTATTAGGTCGGAGATCGACCCCTTAACATTCGATGTATTAACAAGATAACCCTTAAAAGAGGTATTATCGAGTTCCACATTTCATAAGACTTAAAAATTTAATGTATTAAAATTAACGTGAATGAGCTTTTCTTGTTTACAAACTTACGTATAAACTCGTCATGACTCATCGTGATCGTGCTTAGTTGGTTGTCCCACCTTTATTACCTTATAATGAAACAATGGGGTGAGGATCGAGTCGTTCGATGACTTCAAAAAAAGGGAATAAGAAACAATATTTCTTTTTTTTTTTTCTCACTTACTCGATATTTCTACTTACAGTTGCTTTTATTTTATGTCAAAAACAAATAATCACTTAAATTCAATTAGACTTTCATATTTTGCTGAATCCTTGACCAAAAAGAAAGATATCCCAAAACGCTGGACTCTTAAGAAGAGGCATTTCGCATAGTCTGTACCACCAACAAAGAATTATAATAATAAATAAACGGCTGCCTGAACCAACACGAATGTAAAGAGTCATGCTGTGCAAGACGAGGTAACATAAGAAAAAATAGAAAAGACATCCGTTATTTTAATGTAAACAATATGATATCAGAAATTCTGAAGAATTTTATTATTTGTTATATATATATATATATATATATATATATATATAAATGTAATTTTCAGTTTTTTAATTAGCTTTTACGACGATGGCACGAAAATTATCCATGTTAGGAGCGGGAAATTGAGTAATTAGAATGGGAAACAGAATAGGGTAATTTATTGTAGCGTTGTCCAATAATTGTTTTCCGTTCCTCAAAGAAGTCCATTTGTATGTCGCCCTTCGCATTCTAAAAAAAAAAAAGCATTGCTAAAACTTTTTCGTATAAAGAGGCTGCATTCGCCTTCTTTGGAGAAGATCCATGGGAAGAAACTCATTTTCTTGATCGTTTCTTGGTTTCTGGTTTCTAGTGATAAATCCAGAACATACAGATGATCAAGCTTCTACGCAAAATGATAACGTCTACTTGATGCGGCAATAATCGAATCTTACATATAAATCAGTTTTGCAAATTTTCGAGGCCTTTTGATGCATGGCAATACATAATGGCGGCATCAACATGTCTTAGCAAAGCCATCTGTAGTCAAAAACAGGTAATTATTGAACTTCTCAGACACAAGTCCTAATTTAAATTTTTGTGTTATGAAAATTGTGTAGTATATAAAAAAAGCGAACAAGAGTCTTATGAAGAGGTTTCATAAGACTTTTAAGGCTTTTATTTCAAAAAAATTTAACAAGCCTTTTTTAATTTGCATTCAATATTGGAATTATTCACACATAATTTACATTTAATTTTAAAAATTATAATTATTTTTTGCAGTTTTTCGGGAACGAATAGAGAATGTAGGGTAAGTTTCTTTTATGTAAAAAAGGCAGAATTACCATGGAATGTTTCACACATATCAACGATTGATGGTTTTTGTATCACAAGTATAAGGGGATTACGTTCATATGTAATACTAGATGTAATTCGCATTTAAAGCATGAAATCCTATTTCAAGTCTTTAAATTTTCAATGACTTTCAGTGTCAAGCTCCTACGCATAACTTACGCAAACGATTCTGGACATCCCCACGTACACTATCCTTGTCAACTGAGTTTCCTATATCTATTTCAGGTTATAATGCTGTATAATTATAATGTTGTAAAATTATAATGCTGTAACATTCTCGTCGTATTAAACATCATACAATAGCAGGTACTGACAACTCAGAACCAGATTTCTATCTAAC
Organism: Nephila pilipes; assembly: GCA_019974015.1. Taxonomy (NCBI): domain Eukaryota; kingdom Metazoa; phylum Arthropoda; class Arachnida; order Araneae; family Nephilidae; genus Nephila; species Nephila pilipes. The sequence continues at coordinate 227,432 of BMAW01086947.1, forward strand.
TTCTGGACTATTAATTGGCAATCACCGATTTCCAATCACCGTCGATGTCCGTTAACTGTCTCTTCAATGTAAGGTAAATATATCACAGATGTCAACATGATATATCTGTGCTAATTCAAAATCTCTACCGGTGTTGATCGGTCTGTATTAGTATTTGAAATCATATAAACTTACTAAACAGTGTAATTAATTAACAGATCATGACTTTCAAATTGATTACATAGTTTTTTTCAGACATCGCTTAGAGTCGTGGTACTTTCAAAAGAATCTATTATTTCATTTTATTGGAGTTACCCTTTCTTTTTTGATGATTGTAAGATTAATAATAATGTTTTGTTTTAATATTTCTGTTTATGTAGAGAGAATACTCAAAATGGATCGCAAAATAATCTAGAGATTTCTGGGGGGGGGGGATTAATTCGCAATTGTTCATAAGAATGGTTTCTCAGTTGCCAAAGGAAAACAATAAAATACATTAAAAAGCTTCAAACAGTTTTCTTTTAAAAAAAATAATATATTTTTATTAAAAATATCTCATTGGTTTTCATTCGTCCTTTCCTATTTAGGTAATAAGACTTTTTAACCCCACATTTTGGAATAGAATCAAAAGCAATATTTAAGTACCACTAATTAAATTATTAAAATTTGTCTTTATCATTATGAAATAATGTCATCATATTACTGTGAAATATTTTAAATCCATCTAAAAATATCTCAACCACAGAAATTTTCTGCCAAAAATGGTCTATATGAAAATAGAATAATACTCTTGTTTTCTTATGTCAAAAATTAAAAAGGACATTGGGAAATAAAACAATTTCATTTTTTTTTCTTAGGAAATAATATTTCCTGCTGGTTGATTTACTTATTAAGTTATGAGGAACGTTCAACTGAAGAAAAGCTGTTATCCTTTGAACAAAATTATTTTAATCTGTTTGATGGATCTTAATGTCAAAATTTCATGCTATGAAAAACAACAACAAGACTACTTATTTGTTGGCTGTTGCTTCTGATTTATCGCATTAAAAATAATTCGAATTTTGCTTTAATTTTTTTTGATTTTATTAAAGTCGCTATTGAAGCGACACGAGGGCTATCGTAATTTTGAGCCTCGGTCAAGTGACGAGGACAAACCTAAGCTAGGACCTCCCTCTCCTAACTTCCACGCTAATCAAACGGGAGGATTTGGGACTTCGGAAGATTTAACTCGCATCAGACCCGGCTACACTGCTGGTCTTTAGTGACATTAAGGCTTGAAACCATGACTCGACGCAAACCACAGTCTTCGAGTCCATGACCGTGACATCTAAGCTACAGCAGCCTCTATATTACATGATGAAGCTTGTTTTCTAATTCCTTAAACTACATAACCATATATTGCCGCAACAAGTAATTATTAACTGAAGTGATTATGATTGTTTATTAAAATTGCATTAAGAAGCAAGAAGAGGGCTATTGGCAACGGACCTCGCAATTTTGAACCTCGATTTAACTATGAGAACGACACTGGAGCTGACACCTCTCTCCAAATTTCTACACCGCGCTACTTGGACCAGGGAGCCTGACCAGACTTATAATGCATCCGTCCTGATACCCGGTGGGTCCTTAGTGGCATCAAGGCTCGAAACCACGACTCGACGGAAACAAAGCTGGGCGTGAGTTCAAGACCATGATCGCTGGGCTGCCCTACCACCTTCAGATAATTAGAGACAGTTGTATTAATTTTGATAGAATGGTCACCATGTTCCAAAAATATTAATTCAACATGCATTTCGAAGACTCTGTTTAGCTCATAATCACGAATTATACTTCCAATACTTTTCATGTAGTAATTCTAAGTCACAGTAATCAACTATTATTCATGGTCGCTCGCTTATGACTATTTTAGTCAAAAGATGCGCTCGAGTCCTAATGTTACGGAAGACTCGTCGTGTATTGGTCTGATGCATTTTGAATCTGTCAGTTTCCTGGTTAGTCGTGTATCCCAAAATTACGAGATTTATCACCAATAGTTGAGGTTAGTCAAAAATAATCAAGTCAATAGCCAAGGTAAGTCGCCATGTTGCTTCTAGTGTGATGTTAATAAGCCATCTATCAAATAATGAATTTTATGGCTTTTATACAATACTTTATTGTGCATTATGTATAAAATTTACTCTTCTTTCTTTTTACCAAACACTCTTGGATTATTTACCCTTTAGATATTTTTTCGTAGTCTGAAATTTAGGGTTACCATCCTGCATAAACTGATTATAATCCAGGTACTCCTTTTTTGTTCAATTTTGAAATTAATTCTTAGTAATGTCCACCCATGGAAGCTTATATTTTGAATAAAAAAAAAGAAAAGAAAGGAAAAAAAGATTCCGAAGAAAAACTGTGTCAAATTTTAGCCGCCGGTATCATTTTTTTTTTATTAGATAGAGACCGGTTCCCGTTGAATTGCTTAATTCTGTAAAATCGTTTCATATTGATCAAAACGGATGCAGTACTTGTTGTAATGATTTATTACAGGATTGAAATCACGGTAAGCCACTTAGCTATGAAAGTAGCATCGATTGAAAAACTTAGAGAAGAAAAATCCTTTACAGAAACGGATAACAAAAAGTTCAGAAGTTACAAGAAATGCGTGAATTGTGTTCGTTAGCGGGAAAAAGGATTTCGATTGATTCAGTTATGGACGACGAAATACCTTTTTGCGCTTCAAAGACTTTTTGTTCTAGTATTTGGTGGATAATTCACAAACGACGGGGTATAAATTATTAATTTTATAAAATAGTTTTCAGAAAGTAATGTTTTTAAAAGAAGTATCAAAATCAAGTTTAGAATGAAACATGCATGCAATACAAGTATTGATAGATTAAAAACAACAAAGTCAATTATATCCCACTTATGTTTACTGATATTTGTTAAAGATATTATTCTAGGCAAGTAAACTCTGAAATTCAGAGACAACGAATGAAATTTGACCACAAATCAGTAAACATGGTACAACTATAAACTATGATTACAACTTATACTTATAAACTAAACTCACCATATTTCGGAGTGGTACACTAATGATTATAATGTGGTTAGAGAGAGAAAGAGATACTTTGTATGGTCATACATTATATATTAGTACTGCGATTTGAAATTAAAACATGGTAAACGCCTTATAAATGTGAAATTCTCCATGATTGATTGATTGAATTAGGTAGTACATGGAGCAGAAAGTGCTATTATCTCATTCTTATGGTTCTCTATTCTCATTGAAGAATACCAATTGAATTGATTTATTTATTGTTTCTTTACGTTCTAATTAGATACAATTGAAGAGAATTATGAGGTCGCTGTAATTTGTGACACGGTCAAGTGACAAAGACGACCACCTGAGAGAGCAATAAACTATCCTTATACTGTATAGTGTCCTTGGTAGCCTAGTGGACATAGTTGTGGACTCACGACCGGTGTTCCTTTCGATAAGTTCGAGTCCTGATGCGACTAAATATCCATCACGCAGAGAGGCTCTTGCATGTTAAATTTGGCCAAGATCCCGAGTCCTCTCCTTTGTCATGGAAGGAAAGTTTGGAGAAGGAGGTGTAACAGGTGTCGTTCTCGTCACTTGACCAAGGATCAAAATTACATGATCTGTTGTTAATAACACTCTCGTTGCTACGTTAATAAACAACTACAACACATCACATTGTATTTCTATGGAATTTATGGCACGATCTGAAATTATTTCATAATAGGCAATTCATGTTATTCTTTAGTATATTGATAGAAATAACAATTTTTATAAATGAATTATCACCATTTCATATTGTTCATATTTTTAGTGAATTAAATCGGTAGAGCAAAGAAAATTATACATTCTCTTTTGTCGAATCCTTATAATCTAATATAAATATTGTATGACTTATCATCAGGGTAAAATTAAATCTACGTGATTCCCATTTAGAAAAAGAAATGTATGTATTCCAAAGAAATGTACAGAATATTCCTGTATATAAAAGAAATGTACAGAATAGAATGTATTCCAAAGAAATTACAGAATATTCCTGAATTTAACAAAAGTTTAAAAAACTATTATCGTTTTCTGTAAAGAATGTTTTCTTTTGTAATCATTAATTATACCACCTTTCAATAGCAACAAACAGCAATATCCATAAATCTCGTATTCTGAGTATATAAAGTTGTAATTTTTCCCTTGATTACATTTCTCCCTTTTCTAAATGTCACATTACTGTATAGGAAGAAAATTTCGAAACAGCTCTTGATTTTTTGTTCGCTAATGACATTTTATTGATTTTAATAATTTGCCATATTAAATCATAACATATAATTGGAATTATGAAATTATCAGCTGTAATATTCTCGTAATATATAATAAATAGAATGGGTAGAAAATTATGAATCTTGTATACCTAGCATTGAGCACTAACTCTCTTCAAGTAAATTCATCTACAGTATTAATTGACACGCAATCATGGAAAAGTTTAAATCATATCTAATTGCATGCGAAGCACGTAGTAATTAGCAAAGTATTTTCGAATCATTCTCTGGCTTATTTATTGCTACACAATTCCCGGCTATTTCTAGTTACCGATAACGCAAACAACATTTAAATCGTACCAAATAAGAAAGACATTGATATCCTACGTTATATCAATCTAATGTCATTGTGAAAGATAAGTATGTATGAAAGCAATTGATTATATGTAAACCATAATGAATAGTGTGCCGAAAAATATAAACTCGTCTGTTAGGTAACACATATCAGGAATTTATCAGGTAATAGAGCATTACAATCTATTATCTTATTAATCATCCAGTATTATGTCACGAGATCAGCTTTGTGACTGAAGACCCCATTCGCTAATGGCTTCGTTATACAATCAATGATAAACACAGAAACGACTGCACCGCAAGTTAATCTTGTGAATGCAGTGAATATCTAGCCATGTCTGCCATCAATTCGGCTTATATGGTACATAAACTGCTATACCATTGCGTTTGATATTATTCTAATACAACATGTTTTGTCTCGTACCATCTGTTTGTATCTTCACCTGACTTACTGTGATAGATTTCGTTTTATCCACCTAATGCTAAATTATTGTTTGTGTCACAATTCATAACCAATTTATAATGTCCCCGCATGAAAAACATTTTCTCATGAGTTCGCAGTTCTTTCTATTTGGATGTTGGATTGTGCCTATATCTGTATTCACTAACAGAGCATATTAAGTGTATCTGAAGCCTTTCCCATATATTTCTCCTATTTCTCGACTTTTTTTTCTTTTATTCCATTCGCATAAGTGCTATTTTAGTTTTTTATAGGTGAATGTGAATCAGCTATACAGGTGAATGTGAATCAGTTATATAGGTGAATGGGAATCAGTAATATTTTTTCCTATCAGTAACATTTGCACGTGTCTGACAGCTTTATTTTTCAATACCGCGTTCCCGAAAGGACTTAGTAATGATGAGGGCTCAGCTTTTTTTCATCAACTCGATGAAAAATTACAGTGATAAGGAAGGGAATAAGATTCAGATTTCAAGATTTCATCTGAAAGTGAAATTCCGGAATAAATATCGGACTCCTTAGGAGGAAAAACGAATGATGAAAATCTCGTGCAATATGCGGGGGATGTTCCGAAAGTAAATTTTGTCATTTTTAAAGCGAATATGGTACACCCATATAACCTCCATAAGAATCCTCACTCATTGCTGGTTCAAAGATGGATGAAGCATCAGTGGAGTGTAATGGCGCCTGCGCAGAGTGACGAAGAAAAGAGAGTAGCAATAGACCAGCGTGCCCGAGACATGACGGACAATGTCTTCGGCAAGGGAAGTGTGTGCTATTATCCGGTATGAGTGGGCACGTGGGACTGGTCATTCATTAATGCCTGAAAACTATGTATGTTAAACCGGTCGTGTCATGTGAAATGTTTGGACGCTGGTAATGAGCGTTTAATAAAGGAAAGCAAGGTGTGGAGGACAAAGATCGAAGTGGGCGTTCCTCCCTATTCACGAATGAAAACTGCATTGCTAGAGTACAGGACATGGTGTTAGCGGATAGGCACATAACGGTGTCGGACGTGGCTTCCACACTTCGTATTAGTAGCTCTCAGGTCAATCCAAAACAATGATGAGGTGAAGCGGGCTATGCGACAATTCCTTGCATCGCAGGACAGAGTGGTTTTTCCTAACTGATTGCAAGCTGCGACAGATGTCTCAATGTTTATTATGACTATGTTGAAAAATAGTGCAAGGTGATATGGTTTATTTATTGGCAGTAAATATTCCGTGTGAAACAAATTGACAAAATGTACTTTCGGAACACTTTTAGTATTTTATTGCTCTAGTTTATACAATAGAAGCAATGCATTCTTCTAAACTTGAATAGCGTATGGTTAAACCAGTGGAGTCATCCAATGTCAGAGAAACATTATGAAACAATTTCAAAACATTTTACAACTCCTATGGTTAGGTGATAAACCAACTCATTTGACTTGGCTTTATGAAGACAAATTTGTCCTTGCTTCTGAGTTATGGTTTCTCGGCTATAACAGTGGGTTACTTCATAACAATCGATGAAAATCGCTTTTACTATGTGATGTACGTTTCAAATTTATACAGAGTGTGGCAAATAAGCCTGATAAGTTTTGATTAAAATTCTGGCTGACTGGATGTTATGAGCAAATATTTCTTTAATACTTTTATGTTTTTAGGAAAGAATGAAGAGAAGGCGACAGCAGTGTGCAACTTGGCGAATATATCGTTATGAAACTAAAAGAACAATTTCTTTTCGAAGGGAAAAAATGTTACAACAGTCAATGGTTTTAAATAGCACAAACTTGTGGATTCTCATGTAAAAGGAACTTCTTCTGTTGTTGGTATAATATATAGAAATCGAGGAGAAATTTATTGATTTCCGAAGATGCAAATCTGAAAAGACTTTTGTCAGAAATTCTAGCGAACGGCAAACAAAACGGTGTAAGAAAATGGTCGCGTTTTAAGAACTATGCATAAAAGTGTTAAAATAGCTGATAGTCCCAAAAGTCTCCCAAAAACGGTAAATGTTCACAACTTCACTGAGACGTAGATGAACTTGATCAAATGAGCCAACTATACGTTATGTGATGAGCTTCAAGGAGTTTGTTTACACTTTTACAATGTTCTAGATACGTCAACTATAATTTCTTATATTTTATTTAGAGCAAATAACTCTTTACAAATTTCTTAAAGATCCTATATATTGAGACATATTAATAAATGGAGATTGAGACAATATTTGTCAAAAAAAAATGATCTGCATACAACCTTGTACACCTAAATTTGTGAGTCTTAAACGTCGTCAATGCTCGTAATGCCGAAACAAAATCAAAAGTGTATTCTTCATGTGCTAAACTTGTGGAAAATATTCCATAAATGGGGCATTAAGCACATCTTTTTTCATCTTTTGGAGGCAACAATCAGAACTAAGTGTTCAATAAGAATAAAATGTTATTTCCCTCCTGAAAATAAAAATAATTCATTTTATGCAATACAAAATATTTACAGTTAAAATGTTTCCTGAGTTTCACATTGTTTAAACTAATTTTATTTTTGACAGAGATATTTGCTCTAAACAGAAAAAAAAAACAATTTGTTATTAAGATCAAAATAATCGTGGAAAGCCATTTAAGTAATAAAAAATATAAGCCTTTCAAAGATTAACCAGAAGAATTTCTTTTAAGCTATTTAATATGAAATGAATTTGAAATTTAAGTATTCAAACTCAAATTTAGTTGATAATCTGGGCACAGAAAATCCAATTCGAGCAATATAATTGTGTTTATAGCTAAATTAAAACATTTAAACCTAAGATATGGCAGGAAAAAGATAATTACGATTAATTTAAAGGAATTAAACTACAGTAAGAAAAATCTAATAAAATACGTCTGTCGACAAAACGAGCTTCAAAAAAAAATTGTAATAAAGAAAACGTAATGTTAAATTTAAAAGCTGTGAAAGATGACCCGGTTTTCCTCTCATAGCTTTTCTCTCTCAAATTCAATTAATGTAACAAAAACATGTTAAAACCTCGTAAAATAAAAGTAAATAATGAGAGAAGTGATTTATGGAGGAACGTTAACAATTAATTAATTTCAAGGATTAGAACTATGAAATTTATTCGAGGCGATTGAAAAGAATGAGTTAATATTGAAATTTTTATTAATGATTTTTAGAACTTCATAACTTGTTATGTTATAGCTTAAGGTTGATACAAAAAATTAACACATGTAAATAACTATGAGTCATATTTTTAATCCAATTATAAAACGTTATAAGGAGTCAAATTCTCTTTAAGTTAAAATATTATAAATTTTACTCTCAAATGTATAACTTAATTAAAATAAAGTGTTTTACTATTTTATTAAATTACATTGTTGTTAAATTAAATTAATTTAATAATGTTTAAATAAATAAAACTAAAAGTCTTCTAGGGAGAAGCATAAAGTTCACATTAAGAGTTATTTTCTAATCTGTAGTAACAGTTTTTGAGAAATTTTCAAATGCTTAACAGATTACAAAGTTTTTAAAAAATAGATGTAAAATAAGGAAATACATTCATACACATACAAATATTTAATATTTTGTCAAATATCTTCTTAAGTAAACAATTGTATGTTTCTTAGAAAATCAGCTCCACTGTTTTCAAATTTTAATATGTTTCATAGATGTAAATTTTTTTAAAGAAAAATAATAAATAATGTTGCTATGAAAATTTTCCCATTTAAACAAAAAAGGTTTTCAGAAACTCTTCGAACTATTCGAAATCACATCAATTGTAAAATAAATGTGCGTTTTTAAAGCTCTTTCATAAATTACTTTATTTTTGAAATCTTGATGAAGCAGAATCAACTACTTCTAAGAAATAATGTGTTTTCAAAATTAGTTGCGAGGATTTTTTTTTTTCAAATTCAATGTTATATTATTATATTACTTTTTATTTATTGAACAGAGGGCATGCACTTCTAATCTTTCAGTACGTTATGCAGTCTGACCTCACTCACACGGCTGTCATAGTTTCAGATTTCGAAGAAAGTTACACTCAAAATAGTGAAAATAAATAGCTAGAGCAGCATTTTTATGTAACTAAATGATTTTATAGTTTCTGATGTTCAGAGGAAAAAACAAAAGTGATAGTAAGTTTCAGATAATATAATAGTGAAAACACTTCACATAAGAAACGTAAGATATGCAAGTTATTGTTGTATAGTTATTGAAGCTAGATATTGTATATTGACATAGTATCCTAAAAATAAGCGAAGCATTAAAAAAATATTACGCTATTTTAATTGTATAACTTTTCTAAATACGTGTAAAAAATATTATAGCTATAACTACATTATTTAGCGATTTACTGAAATTTTTTTAACATATCTATAAAATTTAAAATTGCTTCTCAGATTTTTGCTTTTTTCCTGAAGTTTATGTGCTAAGGCCTTTATTTGACATCAATATAGATTTTGAATTTTTTTTTTCATTTATTTTGAATAACATGTTCATTCACATGTTTGTGCATGAAATAGGAATTTAGATAAATGGGATTTTTTTTTATGAATTCTCAAAATTCTCTCTCTTGCCATAGCTGTTTCTTAAATCTTTTCACAGTATCTAATAAATATTATTTTTTGAAAACTCTAAATAACCCAAGCCCCAGAATTGTGAGATTTGTGGAAGAAGGAATTTCAAATATTGAAATATTTTGCAAAAAAATTAAAATTTTAATTTTTTAAAATTAACTTTTTATCCTGAAATGTATATTTCTATGTGTGTTCAAATATGGTGAATAATTTGTTTTCTTATAAATATCTAATTTAATAAATTTGCTCACAATTTACTGTGTGAGTTTAAATCGATATACTTCAATACTCCAAGTTAAATCCTCATTAAGTTATAGTGATGTTGATGGCTATTCCTCCCTAAGAAAAAGTATAATTTACCAAATCTCTCTCTATCCTCTCAAATGCATTCATGAATGCCATTATGTACTAAACCAATAAGTGAAGCTTACTTCATTTGTACAAAGAACATCATTAAGGGAACATAAATTTTCAAAAAAAGTAAATTGTGGAAGAATGACATAAAGGCACTTACAAATTTTAAAATAATACAACAGCGAATATCATAACATTATAGGACTAAATCGGCCATTTTACAAAATGTATTGTACCATAAATATCATTATATTGTATTAACTAATGTTCATTCTTTTTACTAAAAATATATCTAGTATCCTTGGCAAACATTTGAAAGAAATAAACGTATTTGTTAATGCAGATAAAGAAAAAATTGACGAGTCAACTGTATTTCTAGAATTATTTATTCATTACGGCTTGGTCAATGTCCTCCTTTTATTACAAAAATTCTCCATTATTCTACATAATGTTTCCAGTTTTGTTGTTACTGACCTTCAGTTCTCCGCGAACTCATATAATCTTGTTACGATAAATGTGTTTTCCGGCACAAAAGAGCCTTTATTGTCGACCATAAAACTATCTAAATGTTGTTTTATATCATTGATCAAACAATATTAAATATAAATTACGAAGAAGCTCAAATTAACTTTATATTCACCTTAGACACATATTTACTTACCTTTTTATGATATTTTCTAAGGCTATACAAGACTTTTAATAACAGTTTAAGTCTTGAATAGCATATATATATATATATATATATATATATATATATATGTATGTATATACTCATGGACAAAAAAAATTAGCGCACCAAGAAGGAGTCGTCAAAATGAAACGAAATTTTACATACGTAATGACTACTTTGATATAAATGATTAGAAAATCAAAGAGAAAGGATCATTTACTTCAGAGAAAAAGGCAAAAGAACGGAGGATTTAATACCCTGTTGAACCCTCTGTAGAGCGAATGCACGATGCGATACGATCGGGCATTGAGGCATATAAGTTCTGTACGATGTCTTGAGAAATTTCGTTCCATATTTGCTGTAACCTTGCCTCTAGTTCGTTCAAATTCGTGGGATGCCCAACTCGCCGTCCCAAATGATCTCAGGTATGCTCGACTGAAGACAAATCTGGGGATCGAGCAGGCCAAGGAAGGGTAAAAACAGTGCGAAGTCAGTCTTGTGGCTCCCTTGCCGTGTGAGGCCGAATATTGTCTTGTTGACAAATGGCTCCTGGGAACCGTTGCATAAGTGGCAACACATGTGGTTGCAAGATGTCATGGACATACCGCTGGGCTGTCATGGTGCCACGGATCGATACTAGGGGTGACCGTGTATTATAGGCAATGGCACCGCATACCATCACACTAGCTGTGGGAGCGGTGTGTCGCTGTAAAGCAAAGGCAGGATTGAGGCGTTCACCACGGGGTCTCCACACACGAACACGATTGTCATCATTGCTGAGATTTGATCTGGAATCGACGCTAAAGACGACCTGGTTAAATTCCGCTGCAGTCCAGTTTCCTCGTGCACTGCACCACTCCAAACGGAGGCGTCGATTGGTGGGCGTCAAGGGCAGCATACGTAATGGGCGCCGCGATTCCAAATGTCCTTCAGCCAGGTGCCTTCGTATGGTTCGAGAAGACACAGGGGCCTCTAGTGAAGGCGCTACCTGTGCCTGGATGGCGGCCGATGAAGCAGTTGGCTGTACGCGTGCATTTCTTCATATGTGGTGGTCTTCTCGACGACTGGTCTGTCACAGGCGTTCTGAGCCTGGTCTTCGTGTAAATGACATCTCTCGGATCCACTGGTCCCAACACCTCCTCACAACACAATCAGATTGGCCTAATTGATGAGCTACTAGCCTAGCTGACCACCCAACTTCCATAATGCCGATGATTCTCCCCCTCTCAAACTGCGACAGCTGCTCATATTGTCTTCGAAAACGGTGTAATGGCATGTCTACCTCAGCTCTTCCTTTGTAAACTATTCAGCACACTCAAACAATCTTTGGTTACCTGTTTTATACTCCACGGAGAACGATGTTAAACGCTCTCTACCGGCTATACGTAATGCGCAATCACGCTGCGTTTCTAATCATTTTCATATCTCCTTGACATGTACCTTCATGCCAAGTTTCGTTACGATCCCGCAATTATTTCTTGGTGTGCTAATTTTTTTGTCCATGAGAGTGTGTGTGTATATATATATACTTAACGTTTTTATTTATTATTTAGTTATTTAGTAAGTTGATTTATTTTGATTTTAAACGTCATTTATTTACAAAAACAGTACTAGTCATTGATTTTAAATTTTTCTTACTTGAATGATATAATCTAAGAAAAAGAATAACCAAACGAGAAGTTTAATTTATAGAAAAATCAATATTTATTATTTATGTAATTTTTAATCAAGTTTTATTATTATTATTCATGTCAAGTTCCAAACTATCATACTCTTTTTTTATACAAGATATCTCTTAAAAACATATAATTAAATGGTTTCTAACCCTCCAAGCGTTCTATATTTTCTGTAAAGCCATTCCTATAACGTTCTCCTTGAGCACAGGTACCTGTCACGAAACGTTTCTCTTTTCTTTACAAACATCATAGAAAGGGCAATTTTATTACATTTATTACAAAGTTCGGTGTATTTGTCTGTAATTGGAAACTGGGTGACTGCTGGTTCCAGTGGTTACGCGGTCTTGGGAGAATCTTGTGTGGAGTAGAGGGGTTCTCTAATGGGCCATAAAATTCCCTAACGATATTCATTGTCACTAAGTGGTCATGGTCACGAAATCGCTGGTTGTGTTATTTCATCGAGTCATGGGTTCGAGACCTGATGCAATTTATGACCCATTTTGTAGTGAACTGATGTTTGTAAATGTGGTGAGACTCCAAGTCTCCTGTTGATATGGTATGGAAATTTGTACAGGGAGGTGACTACTTAGGTGTCAGCGTCGTCACTAGACATAAGTTCAAAAGTATGTAGTCAGTTGCCAATAGCCCTTGTTCTGCTTCTAAATGTAATGTCAATAAACAATTAAAAAGAATATCCTTAACCATTTTCGAACGCTTAAAATAAGAACATAAACTACATAATAAAAAAATTATGCGTTTATACAAATGCCTTGTAAATTTATCGATTCTATAAAGGAAACTATTAAACTTTTTGTACCATGTTTTCAATTTTTCTGTAGGATGTAAATTAACTTAAATAAATTCTGCTTCTTAAAGAGCTTGATGTCTCTTTCTCTTATTATGCAGGTTTCGCTTAATACCTTCATATACATTTATAACTGTATTTCATTTATAAATATCTTAATATTTTCAGAAAGCAAAAAAAAAAATTATAAAAAGTTTATTTTCCCTCAATTAACTCAGTACCAAATGCTTTAGTGATGCGATTGGGATTGTTAATTAAACGTCGCCCAGAGAAGCAACACGAGGGTAATTGGCAGAATACCCAAGGGGCTTAGAGCTACAAACCAGACCCTCGGGAGAAAATTACCCCTGCATTCAGCATCTATTGGCAAAAAAAAATTACAATCTTTTACAACAATAAAACATAACAAACAAGATTGCTTGTTGGAGCAACGAACAAAAGATAAGACGTAATTCTAAAAATAAAATGAAAATAATAAAATATTGTAATTTGTTTACAGAGACGTCATAGTTATAATACTTCCAATTTTTCACTTTTCATTTTCTTTTGTTTCTTTTCTTTTGGAATGCATATCAATCTGTATTCCATTGAAGTCACGATCAGGCCTCAGAAATTGGAATCTCGGCCAAGTGATTTAGACGACACCTGAGCTGGCATTTCTCTCTGTTAACTTTCAGACTACGCCAAAGACAGAACTAGGAGTTTCGCACAGGTTTATCGTGAAATGAATAAATGAAAGTTATGGTGTGTTTATGCTGTGAGAACCTAATATGGATATGCTGCATCAAACAATGTATGTCTGTTATCTGGTTGTTGGGGGGGGAAAGTGATAAAAATCGGTTAAATAGAAAGAGGATAAAAGATATAGAAAGATCGCTAGGGTATCCCGGAGGTACGTCACTCGTGTTTATCAAAAACAGAAAAGCCCTTGGGAAAGAAAATGATCGATGGTATATCTCGAGGTAGTGATATCCACAATTACGAAAAAGGGGTAAGCCCCTAAGTGGCTATTTTTAAACGAAGATGCTTACATTCTAGATAGACTATGAAAGTATGAAGAAAAATGTTTTATTCAAGAGCCTTCACTTTTCTTCGGCCTTTTACCGGAAACATTGAATACGCATTATGTTGGAAAGTATCACAAGTTCTACTGAAGTCGCAAAACTAATTATTTTCCACAATTAGTGAACCAGTGAATATTTGAAGACATTTAAGAATAATAAGTAATAATCAAAAGGCATTAGAAAGAGAGAAATATAATTACTATTTAAACTAAACTCGCTATTTTCATTGACAGCGATTTGGAATTAATCATGGACGGGTAGCCTAATGGTCAAGATCACTGGCTCGCTGCCAGTGTTGTTTTTGTCGAGTTCTGGATTCGAATCCCGGTGCTACCTTCGTGTAGCAGAGATGATACATATTATATTTCTCGAGATCCAAGTCATCTTATTGCAACACTATGGAAGCTTGGAGAGGAGGGTACCAGCTCAAGTTTTGTCCTTTTCATTTGAGCGAGGCTCGTCACCAATAGTCCTCATGTTGCTTTTCAGTACGACGACAATAAGCAATCACATTAGAATTAATCATTTCTGAAAAGTTTCTTTGTTTCAAATTTGTTGCTATGAATGAACTAAAACACTGATGTGAAAGTAACAAAAACTAATTTTGTATAATTTTCATACATTTTAAGTATTTTGAAAATATAACGATATAAAGAAAACGAATTTTATATATAAATTCAAATGAATAAAATTTGATATTAATAAACTTCATTGACAAATTATGACTATGAAACATTTTTTTTTAATTTTTAAGAATGTTATTTTGAATGCATTTAGAAATTTTACACGATCGTGTCTTGTGCGAAATGTAATTTATAAGTTACTGGAACTTATCCAATCAGGAGTATTCTATATCTCTACGGAACCGTTCGAATCACTGCATATTTAAAATATTAGAGTTTAATGTGAATCCAAAGTCCTCTATTTCCCTGCAGAGCTTTGAATACATGCGAAGTTTATGTGCCATTAAAAATAAATCTTCTTGCGATGTTTGCTGTTGATGGTTGCTTAAATCTGCTCACGTCTGCCTTTGACCGTTCCGTGACTGATGGCTGAAGTTGCTGAGCACTAAAATTTAACGAGCTTTGAGGAAAATTTCACCTGAAAGATAAAGAAGACGAAAAAGATTAGATGGGAAGTGGAGAAAAGATTAAAAATTCTGTGTTAAGGTCTCTTACATTACTAAAGAATTATGGAATACTTTAAAAAAATCAGTTCATTATACATATAAAAATTCGAATGAGAATAAAAGTGGTTCATGTTATTTAAGTATCGTTGGTAGAAATGAAATAGCATAATGAACAATGCTTTACTGTACTCAAATATTGATTTTACCTGAAATAGTTAATTCTGTGACTACACTACGATTCTTGTAGTATGTAAATCAATTACGTGTTTGATTATTTAAGAAATTGGAATAATTGCGTCGACCTTTGCACTATTTAGCTTCAAATTCCAGACATCCATTTCCTCTCACGTGAGGATTTCAAAGCGTCTATAAATTCATCTCGCCGTAGCCAAAATTATTCTGTGTACGACCATATTCTATAATGTTTAATTATAAAATCCAGTTACTAAACAATTGTTCACTATCCAGATTAGCACAGAAGCATTTTCAAATGAAATGCATCTTTAGGAAAATCCATTGCTATGCATTACATACCAATAATGTATTTAATCATATTCAAATCTAAAATATACAGAAATTATTCGTCATTGATTAAAAAAAAAACTTTTGGAGTCTCTTTTCTCATAAATTATAAAATGCATATTTCAAATCTTCTAATTAAAAAAATAAATCTTATAGCCTTTACTTTTTTATATCAATGTATTTCCAAAAAGAGAAGCAACTAAGATACTATACAAAAAAAATAGAATTAATTTTAAAATATAATATTCTTTATATTTGCAAATATGCCACAAAGAGATGACCACGGTAGCCGAGTGGTTATTAATGCGAGCATATGGCTGGAGATGTTTACACCGAGTAGAGTATTCGAGTCCTATTGCTACTTTAGACCTATCATGTTGTTTAGTTCATGCACGTACAATTTATCGAGGCTCCAAGCTCTATATTGGAGGATGTGGAAGTAAGAAATTTGGAAAAAAAACTCAAGTGCCAATCTCGTTATTTGATCAAGGTTCAAAGTTATGAAGTCTTGTGTTCCTTCTAAGTGTGATAATTAATCAAAGCCACTAAGAGCTTTATATTTTCTTATCCTGTTATTAAAACTACTTAAATTTTAATTTTCATTGTGTATTTTAGGAGAACTGTGACGTTTTTCGCTATGCGTGATTTTTCTTTTTTCAAACCTTGGGATCTTCATTTAAATACTTAATTTAAAACCTTGTTTAATAAAGTGAAATGTGATTTATGCATTAAATAGTTTTGAGAAAATGGCTGTATAAGTGATGAAGAATTCAATATAAAGATTAGAAAAGCCGATGGATGATAGAGATTAATGCATAACAAATGAAACATTGGTAGCTGACCAATTTTGAATAAAGATCCTTTTTTAGGAGAATCCATATATGAAACATTTGACTTTCCTACTCTAACCCACAAATCTAGAGATATTTATCACTAACACGAGTTAATTGGTAAAAGTGAACTCATATTGTTATTCCACACTAAATTTTAGGCACGTTGTTGAAAAATAAATTCAGAGAAAGAGTAATACTTTGACACCTTCTATCTTCTTTATTTAAAAATTCTACTACCATCTTAAAGTCTAATTATATTGTCAGTAAGTTCAAAATTTAATTTGAAGATATGCAAGGGAGGGACAACAATACTTTTTATTTTTAATCATAGAATATGCAAGATCGCTCTCTCTCTCTCTCTTGAATCTCTCTTTACTCAGTTAATAAAGAATTCAAGTTATTCATGTTCAAATAATAAAGCCTTAGAAATTGAATAATAAACATTCATTCATTTCGATTCATGCACTTCTCCATTATAGCAGATTCAACTCCTATTATTTTGACCAGGAGTCACTTACAACTATTTCAGAAAAAACGTTTACTTACGATGATTCACTCAAATCTACAACTTCTATCAGCTTGTCGTTGTCATCTATCATCCAGTCTATTTTGTTTATACTTCACTAAATGTAATTCACTGCACTACATTTCATATATATATATATATATATATATATATATATATATATATCTGTGTGTGTGTGTGCTTGTGCGTGCGTGTAATGTAATCGTGTCTCAATTAGATGGAAAGAAGTTGTAATTTTATGTTAATCAGATAACCAAAAAGTTCTCGAGATAACTGAAGAGAAAATAGAGAATACAACTCAAACTGTTTTACTGTTTATTTCACGTATCTTCATTTAATTATATACTTGTGTAATTATATCTACATAATATTAGTAATGACCCCAGTAGAAAATAAAGGATGGAGTTACTGAATTTCAAAAAACACTCGAGAACTATTTTGAAAAATCTCATAAAACACTAAATGTGACATAATGAGCTCCAAAAATATATTTCATCACATGCATTCAATTTTTAACATTTTCCTCGGGTTTAGATACATATTTTAAAGCTGCTAATTACAAAAAAATCAAAAGTTCATTCCAGATAGTTAAAATAACCTCTCTTTTATTTTAACTATCTGGAATGAATATTCCAGTATTTTCTAATTCATAACGTTTTATTCGTGGATCGACAGAAGGAATGGTGTATTTTTCCCATTAAAATATAATCGTTTCCAAATGTTGAAGTACTAGAAAAAAATAAATTCATTTTGCAATGTGCTTCAGATTTACCGTAATTATATTTTTCGGAAGGGAGTTGTTTAATAGAACTAAAACGTCAGCCGTAGGAAATATTATACACTAGGGAGTCAGTACTTGCTACTACTCGTAGCTTACGCCTGCCAATTCTCAAAAAAACTAACGAAGTAATGTTCTCTGGAATTGGATTCTCATCTAGGTTCAATTTATATGCCCGTTAAGATTGTTACTTTTCTAGTAAATGGTAATAATTAAATTTAGAAAACAGAGGCTTAACTGGGCCAATATGGCTGCATCAGGTACAATAATTCTTTCTTCCTCAAAATACAATATTTTCTCTGAAATATTTTCTTTTCTAAAACATCAGAAAAGAAGAGAAACTAAGCGTATGGATAGTAATATCAATTTTATTAACAATTTGTCAATAAATGCTTAATATATTTGAGAATAATATTCCAATACAAATCTACACATGAGAAGATCTGTATATTAGTTATAATGTAGTTAACCCTTAATTGACCTTTCGTGGAAAGACATCGAAATCTTAATTAAAAAACTATTATGAAATAAATGGATATTATCAACTCCTTTCTTCTATGTTAACTATTATTTCATCTGCATTTTTTTTATTATTTCTATAGAATGCTTTTTGTCAGCATTATTGGTATTTTTTTCTCTTTGAAATTTAGAACAAGGTGATAATTTATTGTATTAAAATGAGAATTTTATCAGTCAAAACTATTAAATAGAAATAATAATAACGCAGTGAAAAATGATGAAAAAACATCTCTTTTTGCTTACCTTATTGATTAAAAGTTCTAATAAACTTTTCTCCATTTACGTATTTATGCCTAATAAAGGGTCGACGAAAAAATATGTCGAGGTCGGTGTAGGACCTTTCATCCTTCTCCCTTTCGTACTTCCTAACTGCTGAAAAATTCAATGAATGTTCATATGGGCATAGGGATGACTCCGGATCTTGAATAAAAGCAACTTTATCTTACATATCTCGGAGCTCGTTTCGACCTTACCTCTCATACGTGAGAGCGGGTTGGTCACTTCAATACACTGGCAACCCATCCCCTCTATAAAAGGGAGGGGTACAACGATTTTCTCTCGCTCCAACAGGTATCATATATACCACAGCCAGTAACAAATATCGAGGTAAATACCTGATATGGAGAATGGTATCCCATGCTCCTAATCCTCACCACTGCTAAGTGAGGACTTTATACCCAGGCATATTTAACATGAATCGGCTCTCCTCTCTAGGGATCAGTAGTTTAAATAAAACTCGCACTCGTGCGTCTCGATTGAACCATTAATGGTCTCATGAAATGCGTTGCAAAATGTTTATTTTGTCCTTTGCTATTCTCAGTGGCCAACACGGTTGCTTGTTTTGTAGAAATACGAACTCGTAAACTGTGGGTTGGGGTTACAGTAAAATAAAAGTTCATGGAAAGTTAAATCGTTTTGATTCAAAATCCACACAATAGAGAGATGAAAATTCAATGAGGTGCCAACTTAAAAACTGACTTACTACTTTATCTAAGGTTCTCGTCCTTATGTGGCAAATGGAAAAAGTAAACTGGACCTTTGTGTCATCCAGAAATATGTAACATGAAGCGTTCAAAAAACAAATTTGCTTTTTAGCATATTTGGAATTATGGCAGTGATATTTGTTAGCTACAAATAATATATAAATAAAGTATCAATCAATGCATTTAATAAGGGAATTACAGCTTTCGTAGCTGTTTTCAACAAACATTAAATATTTTTAAAAATTGTATTTGAGTAGGCAAAATTAAAAAATTTGTATAGAATGCTCAGAAATTTTTATTATAACAAGCATGTTAAATATACATTAACTAAATACAACTCTCAATAAAAATAAAAATTCATTTCAACTATTTCATTTAATCGTTATACAAGAAACTTTAAGCTATTTTAAAAACAAAACTGAAAAACAAAGTGTATTGCGTGATCATAAACTTTACATTAGCATGTATTGTGTGCAACGCAGTCATCAATGTTAGTTTTGGAACAACAATCATTCCAAAGGTCATGACG
>BMAW01086947.1:254772-283363 GCA_019974015.1 Nephila pilipes
ACTTTTTATTTAGCTCCAATAATCTACCTGTTATCCTTTCCATAAACAGGTAAATACTTAGACTTCAATCTAGCATGTTTTTTTTCAATCTGAGATTTCAATCTATCTTGCTTCACCATCATTTTCGTGAAACAAAAAAAAAATCGTGAAAATTACAAAAACAAATTATTTTACCTTGCTTTAACCCATTAATTGCCAAACCTACAAGGAATACTATTTTGCTACACAAATATTGTTATTGTTTACCAAATTAAGCATGTTTAGCATAAATTTACTGAGAAAATGAAAAAAAAATGAATTACCTGTTAAAAAACAGTGTTGCGTACAGTCAACGTCAGCGAAATATGAATAAAAAAGTGAGTATGATTGTATTAAGAAGTACTTTTCTTTGAATGGAGTAATGGGTCTCTTTGAGAGGTGTAACGTTTTAGAAATCTACAAGTTACTTTACGTATAATTTATTAACAAAATTTAAAATATATTCATTGTACAAATACTTATATTTGTGGTTGAAACATTCAAGCATGAAAAGCTTCGCTATAGTTATGATATAAAGCTACTTTACACCATTTGCATCTACAGGGGTTGGACAAAAATATGGAAACACCTTTTAAAAAACATGTTTCTTTGCTTAATATGGTGTAGGAAACCCGTTGGCATCCAAAACAGCTTGCAGTCTTCTCGGAATGGATAAATACAGTTCCTGTATGTGTGCCAAGGGAATATTATACCATTCTTCCAGCAAAACGGTGGCAAGTTCAGATAACGATGTTGGCGGTGGATAACGAGAACGCACTTTCCGTTCCAATGTAGACCACAAAGGTTCGATAATATTCAGGTCTGGTGACTGTGGTGGCCAGGGGAGATGGGACAAATCCTCCTCGTGCTCAGAAAACCAGTCCTGGACAATGTGAGCTGTGTGAACAGGGGCTTTGTCGTCTTGGAAGGCACCATCACCATCGGGGAACAAAGTTTGTACCATGGGATGAACTTGATCTGCCAAAATGTTCACATAAGTCTTGGCAGTCATGTGCCCTGACACAGTTATCATGGGGCCAGCAGAGAACCACGATATGGCTGCCCAAACCATAACAGAACCCCCGCCATGTTTCACTCTTGGCAACAAGCAGTCTGTATTATAGGCTTGAGATGGCGTTCTCCAGACGTAAACTCGGCCAGAAGGGGGAAACAATGTGAAAGAAGACTCGTCAGACCATATTACACGCTTCCACTGCCCTATAGTCCAGGCTTTATGACTTAAACACCACCTTTTCCTGTTACGGGCATTAGCATCACCGATGAGTGGCTTCTCAATTGCAGCACGGCCAGAAATTTTCTGTTTATGAAGCTCCCTTCTAATTGTTTTGGTACTCACAGGGTTCTGTAACACAACATTCATTTCAGCAGTAACTTTTGCAGCTGTGGTCTTCTTATTTTTCGTCACAATTGCCCTTAATGATCGTCTGTCACGATCACTCAGCACACACTTTCGTCCGCGCTGTGATTTAGCAGATGATGTTTTTCCGCTTTTCAAATATGCGGAATAAATCTTCGATACAGTACCTCTTGAAACACTAAACACCTCGGCTACCTTGCTTACGGAAGCACCTACCATACGTGCTCCAACAATTTGCCTACGTTCGAAGTCTGTTAACTCTGACATAATGCAATGACAACCTCACGTAACAGTACTCCGACAACAACTGAACTGTTTAGCACATTTACGAAGTTGTATAGGTGGCGTTAGTAGTCAAAAACGCCAGCGCCACCTACATATTTCATTAAAATCAATCTTTCTTTTCAAACATGCATTTTACAAGGTGTTTCCATATTTTTGTCCACCCCCTGTATATACAGTTTGACTGTGCCATTTTCCACAACGCAGTCACTTGTTATTTCGGACTTTAAGATAACATGTTCTCCAAATCTTCCTATTGACTTAGAAATGCTGAATTTACTAGGTCTTCCTGTTGTTGATCGATTTCTGGATAACTATCTAATCTCAACTGGTGTTTGCAAAAGCAATAAAGTCACCTCACATCTGAAATTAAAAAGTGGCATTTTTTTTATTTCCAATAGTAAACAGACGTAATATTTTCCATGTATTTACCAAGGACACATCAATATAATTAGTAAATACTAGCCACCATCATTTTTTGCAACGAGCTCTTATCCTGTGATTGGATACAAAATTGTCGCACAAATCAACTCCTCCCATTTTCGAATTGTACTAATAACGGGAAACACTTCTTACGGATTCAGTTTTCTCAAATGTTGAACCAACAAATGCAACATAATTGTCATTCCATTGGACGAAAATGTTTTTGTTTTTATCTTCATAAATTTACTAAAAGTAAGCGATATTGGATCGTTACAAGTCTTATTCTGTTCCAAAAACTTTTGCCGTTCCATCATTTTGATCAGTCTGGTAAATCTAGAGTTAAGTAGCAGCATGATAGCTATTGGCGACTATCCTCGTAATACTGAACAACAATCATGTGATGGGGGAGACCACACTCTTCAGACTTCTTCAGCAGGCTGATGTGAGAACAAGGAGCTGTGAAAAATTTAACGTGCATCAACCATTACGCATGGCAAATCTTGGGTGGAATCAGGACTCGAGCCCATGACTTGATAGGTATAATATCGCGAGTTCGACCATAAATGCATGGTTACCGCAGCCACTATCGCTTATCAGAGATTGTTCAGACTGACTGTTATGAAGGTCGAACAAAAATTAGAGATTTCAGCATTCTAAATCCAATGTCCTTTTAATATATTATAAGTGCATTTTAATTTTTATTGCCTTTTTTACAGAAAAAAAGTTATAATTTTGAAAATGTATGAGTCTATTACGAAAGGATTAACAATTATGAATACTATAACATGTCTTTATAACATGAAACAATTATTTATTTATTTGAAAAGTATTCCTAAGTATTTTACAGCTTAATTAATCAATGGAATTACATGTTTTAGCTCTAAATTATTTTTGTTGGTGAAACTGTCACTTTCATTAAATATTTTTGTAATAACCAAAAAATAGTTATTATTAAAAACTGTAAAATTTTTGAATAGAAAATCACAAATAGAACCCTTCAAATTTTTACAGTTATGTTAATAATCAGTTTGAAATTTTATTTTAATAAATAAAAATACCAATTATATGTGGTAATTGAAAAAAAGACGAGGTATATATACTTTTGAGAAAGCACGAACTTTTTCTAGTTCTAGCCAACTTGACCAAATATTATTTCTTAAACTATTTCTAAGAGCAACGACAGGAAATATATTTACCCTTGATTTTAAGAAATCTGCTCATCCATCTTTATCACGGAGAAAAAGATTCTGAAAGCTACAGTTTCTCTCCAAAAAAAAAATACCGCTTTATGGTATGAAAAAGAAATCACTGATTATTTCTCTATAGACCTGCATTTTCTCTCTTTTATGGTAAATCTTAGTAACTATCACTTTTCGATACACATCGATCATAAAGTGATCTAAAGGTATATTTTATTCTAAAAATATGACAAAGCGAGTTTTACATAAAGAGACAGAGACATGGAATATATTAGTAATATACCCTTTTTTTATAAAAAAAAAAGAAAGAAAGAAATATCAGCTTAATATATAAAGCACGAGAGTTTCACAAAAAGTATAAATAATCAGTTTCTTAAGAATTGAAAATAGTATAGTTTTGAAACATTCATAAATTCATATACGTATATCAAACATTATTTTTCGACGTAGTCGCTTTACTTCATAATATATAAGAGACGAGGGATTAGCTTTCTTATACCACTGTCGAAAATTCTCCATCCGCCTATTTTTCCAATTGCTTTGATGACATTCTGGGACTTATCTCAGCCAAAAACATTTTTCTTCCCGTAACTGAGTATAGAGAAGGGAAAATCTAAAGGTGCCAAATCAGTGCTTTGAGAGGGGTGGTTGATGATGTCACAACGGAATGAGGCCAAGAATCGGTATGCAGGGTTGAGTACGTGAGAGCATGCATTGACATACATCAAACATACTCTCTTCTTTAACATTTCCCTTTTTTTATTATTAATGAACTCCGTATTTTTTTAAAATTTCTCAGTTCTACTTACTTCTCCTTGATGCATAAATTTAGAGAGGAGAATCTCTGTACAGTCTCAAAAGATGGATGCCGTGACATTTTGACCCGAAACAAAGGTTTTGAATTTTTTCTGCCACTCGAAACTCACGACAACACTTGTACACATTAGTTCAGTTCATGACACTATACCCATAAACAGTTTTTATTTTGCTGAAAATCCGGAAAACCGGTGTTTTTCCCATCGCAAAAAGTAACCGGATTACATTCTTCAACACGCAACCGGAGGGATACGGAATCAAGAGCTCATCTCAACAAGACACTGCAAGACTTTTCAACCTACTGAGACAAACAAGCACTCATTCTACTCCCAACGTTTTGAACTTGAACTAATGTAGCCAATTGTTTTGAAAAAAATTCTCTTTGAGCGTCAAAAGCTCAGTACTTTTACTTCCTGAGGAGCCCTCATTAAAAAAGGACAAACCAAAAATATGTTGAACAATCCTAATGATATAGAAATTTTATAAATATATTTATAAATTCATATCCAATCTCTCTCTTTTTCTGTCTGAATGGTTATTTTAGTTATTTACGTTGTTATATAGTTACAACTGTCTGCTCTGATACCAATGTAATAAATAATGCTAATAGTAAATTTAAGTTGAATATAGAGTCAAGAAATTTGAAAAAATAATAGATTGAAAAGCCAGTATTTTCTATTTAAACCTCATCCATAACTTAGATACTTTTAGAACTCTAAGAGGAAATATACATAAAAGAAACACTCCATGAAACTTACAAGACCGAGTCAAGTAAAATCCATCTGTGATTGAAAAATTGACTTATTTATATGAGTATAACTATTCGTAAATATCATTACATATGCATGAAAATGCAATTTGTAAGCTATTATTATGTGACAATATAAAGCAATTTCAGAAGTCCCTTTTTTCATTTTTTTGCAGTTAAACTGCAACACTCGTTCTCTTGGTTCAAAATACGGGAAAGAAGAGTACACAGTTACGTATAATTGTGTTGTTGCTTCTTTCTTTTCTTTTTATTTCATTTCAATCTTTCATTATATGTCAAACTTGCTGTACCATTAAATTTTTCATCTGTATTCAACTAACTTTTCTTGCAATTAAAAGTCTTATTTTAAATTTACATACGCTAAAAAAGGAAGCTTATACTTTAGGAAGGAAGCTTAAGAAAAAGGAAGCTTATACTGGTGTTTATACTTTATATTAAATATGAAACGAATTCTTTCTTCAAAAGTAATTAAGGACAATATCTATATATTATATGTATTTTTTGTAGGTAGGTTTATAAGCGTAAACTTTTTTTCAATAAAAGTTTTATCTAATTTACATATTCTACAACATTTTGAACTATTTTTTCCTTTACGATAGTAAAATGTTTCCTTTTTGCTCTGGATAAATATATTTTAAAAAGTGACTATCTTTAAAAATCAACAACAATAATATTTGTTTGTTGATTTTTATTTTTACTCCGTACTTCAGGTAACATCCTTAATGAACTCAAATAGGACCATGAAATAAATATTTAGTTATAACTATATATTTTTTTAACTTTTATATTCCTCCTTCATTTGAACGTCTTCAGAACTTCATTTAATACAACAATTCCCATATACAAAGTTTCAACCCTAGTAATATATTTAGCACAGAAAACAGGTTTACATCAAATATTACATTTTGTAACTAACGAAACATCAAAGAACTATAAAGACATCAAAGACTCCGAAGAGCTAAATACTTTTGGTGCTCCCATCTTACAAACTTCCAAAAAATATTAATACGATATTCAATAAGGTGAAGCAGCAGGATATCTTAACTATTCAAAAAGAGCAAAGACTTAACGAAGACCAGTAAGTTTAATATTAATCTTTTATTTATTCGATTAGTAAGTAATTTACTTACTTATATTTTTTCCAAGTAAAGAAATACTTTTTTTTCTATTTTTTGACTTCTTTATATACTAAAAACTTAAGCAATTATATCTCTTACGAGAATAATTCCTGTCCACCTTTACGCTTAATTTAAATGTATCCTTCATTATTGAAATAAATACCACTTCTCATTTTTATTTATATTTTAAATTCAATATTTTTTGCATTAATGTACATTTGTAATACAATTTGTTTTCACTTTTTGTAAATAGCTACGGATTAAAGGTGAATCATTATATATATATATATATATATATATATATCAAACGTAAAGAATTCATTCCTGTTTTCTGATACAATTACAAATTATCCTTTATTTTTTGTGATCATGCCTCCATAAAATCTGTAGAATCAACTTTCGTATTATGACAGAAATAATCCCTATTAGACTGACAGACTTCAACGAAAATCCCTTCATCTTATACCTCATCAGTTACCACGTGATTTGAAGAAATCCCTGTTATAAATCAGCATGCAAGGAAATTATTTGCTCTCTTCTGCTGTAATTTTGAAGGCGGAAGCTCTTGCATTTGCATTTGAAAATGTGAAAAAAAATCTCTGATGCTGATAGACTTCCTCTTTCAGCAAAAATGAATAAGCGATCTTAAATGAAAAAGGGAATGTTCATTTCAATTCAGAATCATTAATGGATTATGACACCTTGATTATGGAACGTTACACACACATGTATAAATACACACACGCATATATATATATATATATATATATATATATATATATACTCTTATTTTAAACCTCTATTTTTCACCCCATTGAAACTTAAGAGGGATTCTGATAATAAAAATAATGTTTCATTAGTGATATTTTACTTGGGCTAATCAAATACTGAAGATACTTTTTAAGATATATTTTCTGAACTGCTACTTACCATACGTACACCAATGTTGTTTTTCTGTATATCGTCATTTAAGATCTATGTATTTTTTTCAACGTATTGGGAATTTTTTTTTTCATTCCTGTTTGATAAAAAGAATTTGGACGCGGACCAATAGCGCCCAAGTTTTTCTTCTTCTTTATCCGATGAAATTCTTTTTGTTCCCAATGCTTCTTTGAGGGCTCCAAACAAATGATAATCTGAAGGTGCAAAGTCCAAACTATAGAAAGGATATTCAGGTATTGTCCAGTTGTTTTTCTTCCTTGTGTTACTTCGGTTGTGCAGGACATTGCATTGCCTTGGAGAAAAATAACACTACTAATCGTAAATGAATGTCTTTCAGATCATTATGCTGCTTTAACTTTCTCTAAAAATTGAATGTAGTGTACTGCATCACAATTGCAGTCGGTAATAAAGAAATTCAAAGTACACAATACCCAACCATTAGCAGCGAGAACTTTTTCAGCAGATAACGAAGTTTTTGCTTGCTGTAGAACAGTTATATTTTTTGTTCCAATCAAATCAGTGACTAAATAAATTAAATGAAGAATAACACGATAGGAAATGATTATTTTAACTTCGAAAAACGTATATTATGATTGTTATAGAAAAATTTATTTTAATTGTCAGCCGCTATGGAAAAATATCGTTTATTTTTGATCGACCTTCATATTTGACTACATAAATCATGAAATTTCAATATTTATGCTTAAACTCACTCGAATAATATTCTTAAGAATCACAATATTATCAATACACTATTGAAGAGCGGCGAGTAGTAACTGCATGCCTACGCAATAAGAACCAATGTGGATTCGTTATCATTTGATGATAGCTTGTTTGTGTTCTCATTTTTTATATTATTCTTTCAAAATTTATTAAGAAAAATATTTCATCTTTATTTTTATAACTATTCTAGCTTATAAATAAATTTTTAACACATAATATTTAATGAGACTTAACATTAATATTATTTTAGAAAGAAAAATTGTAAATCAATATATATAATTTAAGGAAAATATACTTTTACGAAATATAATTCTAGCATAGCATAAATATCTGAAGTCCTTTTAATAGAAAAACAAATATTTAAGTCCATTTGTAAAAAAAATGAATAAGATCTTTTTTTAAAAAAAAAATTAAAGAAAAAAATAAAAGAAAAAAAATGTTACTATCAGCTAAGAACTTAATCTTTTCAAAACCTCTGCTAAATTCCTATACGTAAAAAACGTGACAAAAACTTTCTTCAAAAATATTAAACCATTTTGCAGGATTAAGAAAAAAAAATACTATTTTCCCTTTTTGGATATAGAAATATTTAAAATTTCATACTGAAAAGGAGGAAGAAAATTGTTTATTGTAGAGGGAGATTTCCTAAAAATTAAGCTGCTGAATATATATCCATTTTTGTTAAGGCTCATTCTAGGGAATGCACAATAATGTGGTCTAATAATGTGATATAACATTACAATTGAGACTTTCAATTTTTGGTCTTTAAAATGACTCGTACAAAACGCTTAACATTTATTGGCCTGTTGATGAGAAAAGGAGAGAGAAGAAAGATGTTAATGTCTCTCTTATGTTACCTAAATTTGCATTTATATAAACAAGAATCCAACAATTTATCAAAATACATTACATGATTTTTAATAAATAGGTGAGGTTTCTTTTCCTTTTATTTGCTATAACTCCCATCTTGCTAAGCTTAAAAAAGAAAATATGTCAAATGCATTAATGTTGCTTGTTGGGCTGGTCAGAAGCAGCTCGTTGTTTTCCTATCAGGACCTCTACTAGACTAAACAATTTTATATAGAATAAACAGACAAACAATACGGAGTAAGCCATTGGGAGACTTTCTTAGCGACAACAAAAAAGAAAGCAGAATAACAGAAAAAGTTTTGCCGTAATATAGTTTTTGAAATATTAGTATGGCATGTTGTTTTCGTAATATGCACAAAAAATGCATCGGTTTTTTATACAGCGACTATATAGTGATCAATATATAAGTCAATTTGTTAATGGAAAAACATGAAACACAAAAAAAATTTCTTTCCTAGATACATACTTAAAAATAAGAAACTGCATTCAATATTGATATTCATTCTTTCTTTTAATCTTAAATAACAATATTTCTTATGGTTATCACAACTACACGAGTAAAAATATTTTTTTACTTTATGCATGCACTTAACATACTTTTTTGTTAAAAATAGATTAGAAAGCTTAATAATTTAAATGAAATTTTTGTCACAAATAATTTTTTATAGTATGTTTTGAGAATATCAATTTACATCATTTTTCAGCTTTGACACAATTCTTTCTAATCCTCATTGTTCTCGTAATTTGTAAATGAGTTGAAGTAGAGATTGTGTGTATAACCACACACGGGTTATCTTGGTAATTTGCGTCATTAAATGCATGGTTCAAATTAAGCACACAATTTTAGTTAAGTACTCGAACTTAATAAGTTTTAAAATTCCTCTACTTTTTTTTCACTCTTATTACCTTTTACAAGGCACTATCCGCTCAATTATTATGAAAATATTAATTGAATGCAGTGACATATTCCAAAATAAACCTATATAAAGCTAGCTCAAATTCCACAAAGTTTCATCGATAAATTGTCAAAATCTTTTAGGGGCTAAAATTCAATTTTTAAATTAAATTAAACTTTCCCAACTATAATTTAAAATAATAATATTTGTCTTCGTGATATACTTCCAGAGTTTTAGAATTTAATTTTCGACTCTCGATCGTTCCTGATGAAATTTCATCAATCCAAAGACTTCCACTGTTGCTAATAATTTGAAATGAAAATATGCATCTTGTTTGTCCGAGTGAGAAATCGGAGGCGGGTAGTTTTCAGTTAGATGTAGGGGAATTCGACACACGAGAGTAACAATGTAACTATCCTTCAATATAATGGCATGAAGCTTGTTGATTGAATATTCCGAAAGAATGAGTAAACCCAAACCTTTCATATTGGCGACCGCTACACAGTGAATATTTATCAATTTTCTCTGTCATTTCTGAGGCAATTACAAATTCCACATGTGTTTATATTTATATTTCGTTTTCTCATTAACGTGATATTAGCCCACTGAAGTGAAAATAATCATATTAATGGAACTATTTTCCAAACCTAAGCTATAATTTATGTGATAGCTCAAATAAATGAATGTGCAATCGTTCTATATTATATGTTAAATTCATGTCGTACTTTGAGTCAGTTTATAACAGGAGCAGGCAAACTATCGCTAGCACGTTTATATTGTTTTTTCATGAAAAACATTACGTCAAAAAAATTTACTGCAGTATTTTTCGGATAATGATGGAATTGTTCAAGATATTTCCACATTTCATAATCTATTTGGCAGCCCAATTGAGGAGATTCTCTTGGACTTTCAATTGGAAATCTACAAAACGATGGTAATCTACAAATAAGGCTTGAATAAATATGGATGTAATGCAATTCTATAAATATTTTTAGAAAAAGAAATCTGATCAATTAAATCATATTCGTAGACTCGTGTTTTTTTTATCTGTGTTTTAGAATAATTATCAATGTGAAGGGATATATTTACAAAAATGAAGCGTGTAAAACGGTAATACAGATCATTATTAACAAAGGACAATGTACAAACATTTTTTTACTGAAAGGAAGTAATAATTTCGAAATATTATCCTGAAAAACAACCATTCATCGCTATAGTATGAAATTTAATAGTTTTATAATACGTTTATTGATAAATGAAATATTTTCTTTTATCTCTTAGAATGCATATATAAATATTACATAAAATAAAACTCGTTAATAAGACTTTGGAACATTTTTGTTGTTGCAATTCGAATTGCCCATTTTCGAGTTTGCTTATATGACCTGCGATTCTATAAAAGTCATAATATAGCCCTTTCTAAAAAGATTTTGTTAATTTACTCTTTTATAAAGCAAAATGCATTAAAGTGTAATTTTGTTTTCTTTACATTTTTCGCACCCTGTTAATATCACCTGGACTGTGACATTTTGCAAAAGTTTTTAATTAGTAGCTGAAAACATATAAGTGCATACGTACGGTTCGCATACATATTTAGGTAATGTTCAAAAAATTAAATCATTGAGGCAGTGAAGAATAGAGAACAGATATATAATGTAGGTTACTATAAAGCATAAACAGCTATTTTTATTATAATGTATAGTTACCATAAAGCATAAGCTGCTATTTCTATAATGGATATTTTATAATAATGTAAACTACCATAAGACATAAATGGCTGCTTTTATAAAGACTACATTTTTGATGTTTATTACCTTCAATCATAAACGGCTATTTTTATTGTGATATCAATATTGTGTCAGTACTGCCGTTTTCAGGATCATAATTCTTTTAAGTAACACAAATTTTATTCTTCGTTCATGTTTTAATTCAACATATTTTACATCTGAAAATTGCACAAATTAGCATGAGTTTCTCAGTATTTTCTTTTACATATTTTATACGTTTCTGACACTACCCTCATGTTTATTTAAATTTATACGGTAACAGTGGTCACAAGCTACAATGGATTAAAAAAATGAATTTCTTCTAAAAATTCCTTTAGCATTCCACAATTTCACTGTTTACTTTAAAAAAAATTATGTTTTTCCCAGCTATAAGTGTGCAGAAACTTAACACATCGATCAATAACTCCCGAGTCTAAAATTGAAAACAACATTTTTTTTTATTCATCAACATAACACCTTTTGTTAATCACCTTTTAGGGTGATACAATCGTTCCAACGCTTTTCCAAATTTTTTTTTCGACTCCATGCTGTTTTTGTTCCATCGAAAGCAATCGCGGCACCCACTTGGAAAAAACCTTTTTCACTTCACTTCAAAAAACCTTTTTCCTGGTCCGATCGACTTAAAATTTTGACACGTTTCAAGCAAAGGTTAGTACTCTAGAAAGACCTGGTTACTGGTTTACTACGAGCGCCATCTCTGGGTTAGTCTCGGGAGTTATTGATCGATGTGTTAAGTACTGAAAGACTCACTGCCAGTAATATATACAACACAAGCTTAGTATTAAGAGCATCATTAGTTTAAGTTCAGATTCCCCCAAAGATCTTAAAGAAGCATATCAAAATGAAAGGCATTTTACATAGAATTTGGTCTCGAGAACGTAAAGTGGTACGAGCCGAAGTTTGGAGAGTTAGATACTTTTCAAAGAATTTTTTTTTTTGTTTCAGACTCAAAATTATGCAGGGTCTGTCAATGTTTAACTACGGTGTAAGTTTATTGCAAAGCTCTCCAAGCAGAATTAAAATTCTTTATTGGAAAATATTCTCAAAGACAATCAAATAATCGATTTCCCCAAAATGCACTTAAAGAGAACTATTTTTCCATTGTTAGGTTATTAAAAATGTTTTCAATTATATACTTATAAGTAAAAAAAAAAGAATAAATTAAAAGAGTAGTGTTCTAGCACGAGTGTTAACTTCATTACTTTAAAGTGGCCAAAAATCGATTGGTTCATCACTAATGGCCATTATATTACTTCTAAAAATAATGCTAAGGAAATTAATCAGTCAATTAATCAACATAAATAGAATGTAAGATACTCACACAATGCAACATATTAAGGTGTGCTTATATAGACAGTAAAATGTTTGTATTAAATGTTCCGGGGAATTTAATTATAGAAGCAAAAATAAATTTAATATTTGTCTACTAAATTCTCCTCCTGAGTAAATCAGCAAAGGTAAACTTTTAGACAAAATTCTTTTTTACACATATCGCACATACACAGTACACAAGAATATATGTATTTCATTCATCTAAATGGTATTGTCCCTTATGAATTGCCTTCATAGCAATATTGCGTGTTGTATTTTATTGGCGACATATTTAAGAGTGTTAGTAAATAATCTCTGCAGGGTCATAATTCGACGATGAACAACATTGTCAAATTTAGTAATGGTATATATACAACATTTTATACAAGAAATTATTTTTATTCTCTTATAACATTTTCTATATTTATGAAATATATAGTTAATAAACAAAAAAAAGTTTTCTTAATGATTAATAATAATCATAATTATTTATACATTCATTTAAAAAAGGAATAACTTTCCTAATCTGAATGAGCTTTTTCTTTATAAATGTTGCGCTTTTAAATAAGCACAAAATAAAAACAAATTTTGTCACATGCATGCATAAGTATTAAAATAAAAATAATTAGTAATGTTCAAAATATTAAAATACATATTAACTCCTAAAATAAAAATAATAATAATTTACTATAACTAAATATATATTTGTATATATTTAGAACTAAGTTCTTAAGTGTTGTATTCAATAGCTAAAAGGCAACAACACTCAGGCGTACCCAACAATTACAAGTATTTAATTAGGACGTGCAGCGCAATATATTTATATGAACAAAAATTAGACACATTTTAATTAGTATCTATATGCTACGTCATCATTTCCTTCCAGCTAATTTTCTTCACTTCACTTCGAAAGACGAAAGACTTAAGTGACGCAGTACTAGCGTACTTTTCAATACTGAAATACAGGCTGCATGTGCAAATTCTACATCACTCTCATGTGGTATAGAATATATATATATATATATATATATATATATATATATATATACATCCATTTTACAAATTACTTTTCTGTAATTTTTGTACTTATACTATTTTAAATCTTAATTATTATAGGACTTGCTCAAAATGATTTGTGTTTTGTATTACTTATGTATTGAAAAATTAATGCACTATTTCTTATTTAGTGAATGTCAACTAGATTATATTCATCATATTATTTGCTTGGTGGTATGTTATGATAATGAGTGTACCATGTAAACACGTTGCTTTTTATTCTGAATTTGAACTTTGCTCGTTGTATGATTTGTATGTTTTAATTTGTTTAAGCGACTAAGTAACCTGAAGTTACATTGCTTTTTATGATGGATAATTTTTAATCTGAGTTAGAGAGAGAGAGAGAGAGCTGATTGATTCGTGTAGTTAAATTAGGTAGAATAATTTATTCTTAAAACTAGTGATTAAAAGAGATTTTTATGAAAATATCTTCAATTATTATATAAGTATGTTAAACTGGATAAAGTTTCTGAGAATGAGTTAGATCATAACTAAAATGTCTTATAATACAAGAGTTCCTTAAAAAAAGAATTATGTTAAAAAAATTGTAATACAAATATATGCATATAAAAATATTTATAATGTTATAATTTTAAGTATTTTAATACATTGATTAGTATAAACTAATGCATTAAATTATAATCCATATAACAGTGATAGAAGAAAAGCATTTAAAGTGAATAAAAAAAAGGAACAATGTAATAATAACACTAAATTTATGTTTTGCAAAACTTCTGAAGGTTTTTACTTCTTAAATTGCAAAATGTGTCATAATTAATTTTTAAGTCCAACTTTTCATACTATTAATATGTGTATTAATTAACGTAGGCATCATGCAAATGTTTTAATGATATTAAAATTGTAGTAAATTAGACAATTTAATTTACATAATTTTGAAACTGTTGAATTATCTCTTGTTAAGACAGATCCTAATAATAAAATAGGATTACGAGAAGAAACTATTTAATTAGCTTCCTTAATACTATGTTATGGGCTTAATGTCTCATTCTGAATAAGAAGTATTCTACAAACTTTTAACAAAATTATATTAAAAAATATTTTTAACAGATGACTTAATTTTATGCATAAAGAGTATTATAATGTCAGAAATTAAAGCAAAGCGCTTGAGGAAAAAAGTTTTAAAGAAAAAGCATTGATAAAGATAAAATTAAGAAAAAGATTGCTCAATTAAATAATAAATTTGAAGAACATTACAAAATTATAAGTATTAAATACTTTCTTTTTGCTATTAAGAAAAGAGAAATTTGTAATTCAAGAGATTTTCTATGTTATGAAAATAAATTGTCTCCATATTATTCAGAATATTATAAACTATTTGTTAAATAAATATAATATCATAGAATATAAGAGAAAAAAAAAAAAGATAGAATTTTTTGAACAGTTAAATACTTAAATAAATTTTATGATAAAATCGGCTTTAATGATATACTTAATAATCGTCAAAAAACTACTTCTAACTAAAAAGATCAATGTTAAAAAAAGCACATAAATTTAATAAGAAAATTGGATGTTTTCTTTTTTAACTTTAATAATATTAAAGATTTCCAATTATATTATTTTGTAATTTTAAAGATTCTAAATAACTTATAAATAAAGAATATCAGTATATTATTACAGGTAATTTAAAAATTCTTAAGGATAAAAATTTAAGATTAATTGGGAATAACTAGAAATAATGAGCCAAGATTTAGGCTCATCATTTCTAATAATAACAGTTATAATAAAAAATAAACCAAATAATATTTTATTAAATTTGTTACTAAATTAGCTATAAACTATGGTATACCAAATTTCCAATTATATTGGAGTTTTTTATGTTTTGTTTTAAAAAGGAGCATTTGATCATAATATATGATAAATAATAATTCTTGTAATAACATTTTATGAAATTGTTAATATCAATAATAATTACGAAGGTTCGACAATTTTAATAGTTTCAAAACACACAGTAATTTTTTTTATCTTCTTAATCATTATAAATTATGTTTTGAGTTTCGTATCAGTGTTCGTGCTTAAGCAGGAGCAATAATGATATTATTTATAATATTATATATATATATATATATATATATATATATATATATATATATATATATATATATATATATATATATATATATATATATAAATGAAAAATTATGCACAATAT
This sequence comes from Nephila pilipes, assembly GCA_019974015.1. Taxonomy (NCBI): domain Eukaryota; kingdom Metazoa; phylum Arthropoda; class Arachnida; order Araneae; family Nephilidae; genus Nephila; species Nephila pilipes. Next base: position 270,531 of record BMAW01086947.1, read on the forward strand.
CTGGTAGAATGTTATCGCTACAACACATTTTGTACAGAAGAAATATATTTTCAAAAGGATTTTTACAAAAAGAAAGAGTGAGACAGAGACAGACTGGCTAATTTGAAGAAACAACAAATATAAATTGAAGCCAGTAAAATTGCACAAAACTGCGCAAAGAATTTTGAATTTTATAAGTTTTGAAAATACATAAATGCCTCGATCAAAAGCATATTGAGGACCATTAATGTTTTAAAGAGGTACTAACGAGAAATTCAGCATGATTCTCATTGTTTCTTACGACTTATTTTCTAGTAGTATATTCTTTGAAAATTTGTTTTATCAAAAATAACTCTAACTTTTGAATTTTATGCTAATATTTTGTTGCCTTTATTAGAAAATTTCAAAAAAATATATTTGAAATGGAAGAAAGATAATAATTATTTCATACGGCAACGTGATGCGATATTGCTATTACAATATCAAGTGTCTTAATTCTTATTGAACTGGTGAGATTTCTACATTCAATGGATTACAGTCCAGTTGACCTTTCTCTTTTTAGAGAATCGAAAAGACCCTTGATTGACAAATATATCAAGTAGAAAAAGCAATTATAAGAAAAAGAATACTTTTATGTCAAAACAATTATCATAGAATGGAGAATACTTTTACGTGAGAATTACTTTCATATGTTTAAATAAATTCTATAGTTGGAAAAAAAGAGGGTGACGATATATAAAAACTGAAGAATCATGTTTCGATTTTATTATTTTTATTTATTCATTGGTCTATCTGAAGGTTACATAAATCAATTTCCATGAGAATAAAAACTGTCCAGGAACTTTTCGTGAAATTTTTGTACAAAGATTTTTATATTTTTTTCGGATTTTAATATATATATATATATATATATATATATACATAATTTCTTATTTTACGTTGAATTGTTGTGAAATTTCGTAGAATCGGCTGCGAATCCGGTGTCATCCTCATCACATAAATGAAGTGTGATTAAAATTTTCGAGGTCCGTTACCAATAGTCATCGTTTTACTTTTAAATGTAAAATTATTTAATAATCAATCAATAAAACAATTTATATTATTCTTTAATTGTATATTGTTGGTTAAAAATTATTAGGGACGAATTAAGTTTCCTTATTTCATGAATTCAATGCTCGCATTAAAAATCATAATGAATCAATTAATTTAAATATAACTAAACGTAATTTTAAATTTTAACTCTAAATTATAAAAACAAATTCACAAACTCAAATTCTAGAGTTTTTTTAAGATAACTCCATCGTCTATTATCAATGCACAGAAAAATCTTTTGGTTTTCTTTTCGAAATCTGATTATTTATGCTTAACAAAATTTCCTCGAGTACATCGTTTTGTAATGAAGAAAAATGTTCCTTCAAGGAAGGTAGTCCACTTTAATATCTTTCTCTTATACGTAATTAAGTAAACCCAGTGAATACTCTACTTCTTACCTGTTGTACGAAACATTTAGAGCATGCCCTGTGGGAATCCTAACTTAGGATTAAGAACGAAGTAACGATGCTTTCTTCAATAGAAATAAAACCAAGGCTTGCAAAGATTTTCGCTTAACACATTTCCCTGGAGTCTTATTCCGCAAAGAGCGTGGAAGTTTCCTATTCCTAGAGAAAGTCTTTCTTTTATTCAACGATTTATGTAGCTGATCAGTTAGAAGGTATTTGTTTAATGCTTTCCTTTTTGAATACATTTATTAGCAATCTTTACCCCAAATAGTGCCGCTTCGGTAGTTGAGTGGTCATGGTGACGATTTGATGTCTAGCGTTGTTTCTGGCAGTAACGCCCCGTTATTACTTCTTTCACTACCAATAACTAATTATTTAAATGTTCTCTAATTAATAAATAGTCATACAGTGATAATTATAAAATTACTTCATTCAGAGCTATGAATAATCAAAGTTCCAACCATACCCGATACTAAATCTGTAATTATGCCCTACACCCGTCATAATCTACGTTTGATGTAATAACTTATTATTTATCTTACCAAAACAATAAGGTTCAAGTCCAAAGAAAACTTAATAGATGAGGGTTGGCCCTTTATAGATCCCTTGGAGGTTATCTCTTAAAGCTGCTTACTGGGTACAAGTATGACATAGATGCCTCACACTGATATTTTCAGCTTACTATATCTACCAAAAACTTTACTACTAAACAACTAACTTTAGAATAAAATGCTTCACTGATTGTAAATGTATTTCATCAAACCTAATTCTAATCTAATCTACATAAGACACGTTTCATTTATTGGATGAAATGTTTGATTCAAACATCACATAAAAAAACCTTTAGAGACTTTTATGAAAAAGTTGAATGTGATAACATGATTATAAGATGTGTCATGGGTTCGAATCCTACCACGTTCCACATTCGGATCCACGTATTCCTTGGATCGACCCCTAGCAATCCTTTTCGGTTTTAGAATCTCATTCTCAACCAATTTTTCAATTTCATAAATACGTAGAACATAGAGATAGTAGTATAAACCAGAACAGTCAGATTTAGCTCTTGCGTCGTCAACCTCAACTTTCAATCACTCACTCACCTCAGGTAGGCTTTTTGTTGAAATTTGCAGGGAAGGGTACCATTTGTCAGGTAACCTCCTTTTTACTTGACAGGGGCTCAAATCCGTCGCTATTAGCCCTCGTGTGGCTTCAATAATAAATAAACAATTCAAATGAATGGTTTTTTAGTTATAAAAAAAGACGAGACAGTTTTTTACCCTATCTCGACATTGACGAATAAGAGATAATAATAATTACAAGGGAGAGTTGATAAGTTGCTCTCCCTATCCCTCATTAACTCAACAATCAATTAAAAACGTTTATTTTTAGCTGTTTTAATCAATTAAAGAAGCATAAACTTTGATAAATATATTTGGTTTTAATTCCATACATTTGTATGAGCACGTAAAATTCAATTGTAAGAAGAAATAAATTTGTTCTATTTAGGATATTGTATTTAAAATGTTTATTGACAAAATCCTTCTATTGCAAATAATAAATTTTTTAAAATTAAAATTTGTAAAAGTTTAATCTCATGTTAAACAGTATTTTCCGGCTCCTTTTGACGAATGTATTGTTTCGAAAAGATTTTGAAAATTTTTTAAAGTCTCTAAGAAGTTAAGATTATTGAATATGATCTGTTCTCCGAGTTATAAATTAAATAGAAAAAAATATGAATCTAGCACAAAACGCGCCTATTAGATTTTAAAAAATAAATTTTTTTAAATACTTAAGTAAATTTACATTTTTAAATAATGAAGCACTTCGAAATGCCTCGAAATTTTCATTCATTTGGGGGAATTAAATTACATATACGCAACTCTTAAAATTATTTGTAAAAATAAATATTATTTAGTTCGAGAATTAGCTTTAGATTTTAAAGAGTTACAGTTTCATGTAATATTGTTTTTATTTGGTATACATTATTTGTATCAATAAAGATATATATATATTTCTCGTATAATTTTTATTTCTATATTAAGTTATTTGATTGTGTTAGCATTCAAACGTTTCTGTAAGAATGTATTGCATTATTTCGAGACGTTAAACACATTTTCTAAATTATATTAGTGTTATTATTATTGTCTATATTTCCTGGAATTTAACACAGAAATATTATGTAAATGTTATTTTTATATATATAGTTATAAATAAAAATTTATACAAATAATAATAATTACAGCATTATCCATTGGAGGCAAAAAAACAGTTAATTTCTCGTTTGGAATGAATTGAATTCCTGTCAAAATTGTGTGGAATTTACAAAAGAAAAGTTAGTTTTGGGATAAAAAGTATTGAAAACCATTTTCTTGGGTTTCTATATTTAAAAATCGAAAGTAAATTGGAATGCCATATGGTATTTTCCAACGTCTCTTCAAGTAACGGAAAATAATGATGGTTACTTTTGACAATAAAATACGACATCAAAAAGCAACGATAAAATTTTTACCGCCCACATGCTTAGGAGATATCCCGTTATAGATTATTTATTCTTTAGGAAGAACTCAGAGGAAAAGACTCATCAATTTTTCTTTTACGTCATTGGAGCTTTCCTGAACATAAGAATGAAAAGAAACCAGTGGCCTGAGTCGGTCGATTTAGTTATAAAATGAACCTACTTCAGTATATTCAATAGCCGTTTATGAATTTCATGAAACCTTAACTCTCTTTCAAATGATTTTAAGGGCTTGGTTCAAATTGTAATGTAACTTGACGGCAATCTATACTTTAAAAAAACATCAAAGTAGTTGCTGATTTAAATAAAAATTTTAGATTTGTGATTGATAATATATAAAATAAGGTTTTTTAACAGGAATGCCTAGGTACTCTGTACAAAACAGAAAGTGGTCGTTAAAATATGAATTATTCACTTTTTCTAAGGAAATTGGTTTAAGTATAAAATATTCTCTTTCAGTGAAGTTTATACTCCTTATGTAAATTGGTGAAGTATAAATATTATCATCAGCGATTTTAGCATAGAATTAGCCATATAGGATGAAGAATTATTTATAAGATTTATTTGGATACGTATAGAAATTTTAAAAAAACTTCCACCTTTTGGGACATTATAAAAATTCTAAATTCCAATTGTTAACAGAGGTAAAGTATTACATATGTAGTCTACTGGTTGTTGTTATGAATATGATGAATATGACTGTCTTATAGAATTAAATTTGGTAAAGGGATTTAAACCAGATCTAGATCAATTCATTTTGTTTCAAGAACTAAATGAGAATAGGAGACGTTTCTGTTTAGTTGAAATAATTTTAATTTAATCGCTTCTAATCTATTAACAAAAAAAATCAAAATTATATGAGGTGCACAAAATATTTAGCAGCATTTGTGAAAGTTGCAGACAAGGGGAAATCAAAATTGCCATTCTAATATACTTTGCGATTCCGGATCATTGTCATTTTCCGCTCCCTTTATAACAACCATATGCCCTTCTTTTGTCCCTTCTTATAACTTTCACATGTGATTTTTCAACTGAACATATTTTCATATATGCCTGATCTAATACTTTTCATTCTATATACTTAGAGAAATTGAGTAAAGTATTACGATAAAATAACCCTAATGCTTAATACTATTCGTAAAAGGTCGTCATGTCTTAAAAAATTACTAAGAGCTCCATGCACTGTCTATTTTTTACATCTTAGAAAACAGTTGGCTAAATTTCGATTAATAATAATCACGTTTAAACTATTTTGATTCTAAGCTTGATTGCTCATTAAAATATTTTTAAATTTTAAAAGTTTTTATGAGCACAGTTTTAGCATAGAGATATAGAGTGTATGAAAAGAAATCTGACAAAATTGCAAAGGGTGGTAGAGGGGAAGATAATTAACAGTAACTTACATAATTACATGTTGCTGGACAGCGATTCAAAAAATGAGGAAATGCAATGTATGAGCGTTGTGGTGGCATAAGATATAATTTCATTCCAGAAATTTTACCTCTATTCCATCTTACACGAATTTCGAGCTTACTCATATCTATATGGTGCATTATGCTAAAATCGGAAATGGATGAATTATTTTCCAACATCTAAAAAAATCATTAAATTGTTTGCAACATTTTAACAGGCATTTACTTCAGTTTTATTTTTCAAACATTTATTAGATACAGAGAATAAATGCTGCGTTTCTATGTGATAAAATTTATTTACATATTTATTTTATTCAACTAAGTATGTGGGCGGTATTTTAAAATTTATTTACGTATTTATTTTATTATTTTTACGTCTTATCAGATATTTTCCGAACTTCCTGTATATTGAGTTTACATGGTTAGTAAAAAATAATTAGCTTAAAATTAAATTACATTTAAATAAAACTGGTAAGATAATCAAGTTCGATATACAAATATGATAAAAAGTCATCCATATATTTGTACGTATGATGCGAGTACATTACGCAATCGAAAATCGATGCTTTCATTCTTTTGGAGACATACTTTCTTCCATTCATTTGCTTTAATATTCCATACTGACACCAAAATGTCAGATTTCGCAAAAGTACGTAGCTCTAATCTTGTAAGCGCAAACGCATAAGTATTTTTTTCAACTACGAATGACTATTTTTAGAACTATTCATTAATGGGCATGTTAGCAAAAGTGATGGTACTAGGAATGGGCTGTCATTCTTTCTACTCGTCTGTAATGCTTCTGGCACCTTATTTCCGGGAAATATTTCCTTTCATCTCTTTAATGGGAGAAGTCGAACATAGAAGCCAATTTTTAAGGTGTTCAAAAAAGGAAAAAGAATTTGGGAAAGAAATATGTCTTTGAGCTCAGTTTATTGACCTAGGTTTCGTGATTCAATATTATACAGAAATACTTCCGCAAAAAAATATTCCCTATATATATATATATATACATGTATGTGTGCGTGCATGCGCGGGCGTGTGTATGTGTGTGTGTAAGCAGACACAATTAGTAATTTCGGTATTGTGAAATATTTGTAGAAACTAAATAGTTGATGATAGCGAATTTATATTTAATCGAAATTAATTGGTATTATAAACTAGAATTACTTCTTTCGTTGTCATACGAAATTTTAACCCTGAACAATAATTCTTAGACTACCCATAGAGATGGATATAATAGAATAAATACTAATTTTCCTACTTTAAGTTTATCGTTTCTTTATTGAGTCGTGTAATGCATGGTAAAAAATTATTTTGTGTAGTAACAGAACATCACAATATCTCATATTTCACATTTTGGGGGATAGCTCTATTCTTCTAAATTCATCGGTAACTTTTCATTTTCACTTAAAATTCCGCCTGAATGCAAGCTACAATCCTCCAGGCAAATCAGATACAAATTCATAAATACTTATAAAATTGTTTCAATTCAATGTAAAAAGTTGTGACAGAAAGCCTCTTGTCTAAATTTACAAGAAATTATGTTTCATTACGAGAATCCTATGTACTAAAAGTAATAATAAGCAATATTTTGTTTTTTAAAATAACAGAAGCAATTAAAAATAAGTGAGATTATAGCAATTAATATATTTGCTGAAAAAAATTAATTTATATGAAAATAGCGTTAATTGTCTTGAAAACATATTTATTTAAAAATATCTCATTTAACCTCAATCACATTTATTTAAAATAATTATGAATCATTTATGTTCAAATTTAACGGTTACTTCAAAGTAAAATTTATAAATTTAAATGTATAAAATGTATAAAAGTTTGTAAAACAATTTTTTTTTCAAAATGTTTTAATAAGTAACTGAATTTTAGTACTGCGCCATTTTTAGCAGAAGGGAATCGGAATTTTCATCTTTTCTTTATGATTGATTGTTTATTTATATCTCACGTAGAAGGAACGCAATGGCTATTAGCGATGGACAGAATTACAAAGTTACTGAGGAATAAAAGCAAAATTATTTAATTGCTTAAGGATTTTTTTAAAAAAATAAGCTGTTTCTTAAATAAAGTTTCTTGGTAATCCGTTCCAGTATGAAAAATCCATGGCATTTGCACGGAAATTTTGCCAAAGAATTTTTATAAATGAGTTCTTTCAAACGTATGATATTTTTTAATTATATATATATATATATATATATATATAATATGTAGAATCCTAACTACAGAAATGGGGTACATGGCTCGTCTTAAAGATGTCTAGGGATTTTCCGTACTCAATAACAAAACGGATTTTTAAGAAATGAGATTTAATTAAACTATGTATTATTGTAAGGCATTGACTAAGTTAAAATAGAACTATTTATTATACATTTAAATAACTATCACATCTCACGTCTTTCTCTGTTGGTCGCACTCTTCCATATAGCTTGCCCTTGCTTTGTTTTCGCATCTCGTGCTTGCGCCTCAAATGACTGGTGTTGGAAGGCGTCTCAAAATGTAAAAAAACTTATATATATATATATTGGCAAGATACCCGGGGTAATTCTTTTAAATAGTTAATATATTTACTTCAGTCGAAAATACATTAAAATGTATCTTAAGTATTTAGTTTTTGCTCAATGCCAACAATTATTTCATTGTTGATACACTTTTATGAAAATCCTATAATTTATTCACTCGTTTTACATATAAACATTTTAAAACCTTGTTGAGCAACAGAACATGTCACTCGGGATTACTTTGCAGCTATGTTCAAGATAAAATAATCTTCAGTTTACGTGATTCATAGAGTTCTAATTTTACTTTCCAAATCCAATTTGTCTATTCTCGAAATCGTAGTTTTGAGCGAACAATGAATCATAACCAACAGTCAAAAGTGATATGCTAATATGATTCAAAACAACTGTAATGGAATTACCAATGAGCGTGAAAAATGAACAAAAGGCTTATGATTCACTGAAAAAATAATACAAACCTAATCACAAATGTTGTTATAATAAGTTCTCGTCATCTTGGTGAAATTTCTTAAAACAATATAAAATATTGTCTGTAACTTATATGAAAAAACAGCAACACAAAATTTAATTGGTTATTCAACTTCACTATGCATGGACATCATGCGACACACTGCTGTAGATATTACAAAATAGAAAAATTAATTTCCTCTGAATTTATATTCAAAATTTGGTTCTGGTCTAATTGGTGCATTAATATATATATATATATATATATATATATATATATATATATATAATGAAATGTAAAAAGTGTATTATCTTTTCCAATTTAAAAATGATAATTTTATTGCTAAAATACTTTTTATTATATCATGTAACATTGTTACTATATTATTTTTTATTTTTAAAGTCATTTCGATAACATGCATGTGATAATATATACATTTCTAAATTTTTATAATAATAATTAGGTACTGTTAAGAACATTTGCAATTTTTCTGTTTTGATTGTGATAAATAGAAAAAGTTTTGAATATTCTAAAATTATATTTAGTTTCTTACATCTGTAGTTGCATTTTTAAAGTACAGATAAAATTTTATATAAATGATACTTAAGTTTCGAAAAAAAAAATTTAATGTAAATTTTGTTTCAATAGTACAATTTAAAAACGAAATGTATGTTAAAAAAAACCCTTAGAAAATTCCAAAATATTGTTTGTTTCATAAAATAAACCAATGAGAATGATTATCCATACATATCTTAAATTACCTTTAATTTACCTAATTAAAATATTTTATTATCAATTAATTCAAAACCTTAACACACCATAAACTTAACGCACGTAATTTAATTTTGAAAAAAATCACATTTTTTTTCCTATTTGAGATTTATATATTATCATTTGGCCTTCAAGCCATAATAAATTTTATAAATTAGCCTAAATGAATTTTTTAAGAATTGCTTAATTAAACATAGTTGATTTTTACAGTGTAAAACGCTATTATACTCAAAAATGAGTTTTAATTAAATATTGGTATTTAAGCTTTTAACATTTAACCCTTTTTTGATTCAATGTAATATTTTTTTTTGCTTTTATTTTTATTTATTTATTTATTTTTAAATTAAAAATGGAAGAATATTTTATTTTCTGTAACAATGCTCGATAGAACACGTGTGCATATATAATATTCAAACAGTGTTAATTTTTTATTTGCGGTATGCAAATTTTTGTAAAGCTGAAAAGAAAAAGATTTTATATAAAAAGCAGAAAGTTTACATATTTAGCGCTCAAATGCCTAAGCAGCTTACAAAAACAAGAACTAAGAATCAGACCACTTAAGCGTAAATCCAAATTCCTAATTCCATTTATTTAATTTGAATTTTATTTTTCAGGCCTTGTTTAACATTTTATTTCTTCAGCGTCACATTTTTTTAAAAATTGATTTCATTTTATCACTTTCTAACTGCGGGTTACAGAGCAATAATAAAACAAAGAAATCAATTAATGTTCTAAAAAAAATGGCCGAGGAAAATTTCCAACAGGTCTAAAGCTCTCGACGTAACCATTTAATGGTATTTAATTAACCTTAAATTAGTTCTGCTTCAAATAATGCTGTAAAATAAAATTTTAAAAAGTATCGAAATCCTGTAGTGTGTTAATTACAGGAAAGTGAACGTAATTACATTTTCAATATTGATTTCCAGAAATTGTTTCATAAAAACTATTTCGGCTGAAACAAATTGTTAGAACCTTAAAAAATATATTAAGTGTTTTATTAAACTTGTCGTAATAACTGCGCCATTAGTATAATTTGATTTCTTTTAAAAATTAATTATTTTATAATGAAATCACTCAAGGTTATGCATAATTATAGCTATTGAAATGGGACTAATCATAAATATTTTAAGGTATTAAATTAGGCTTTTTAACATGAAGCTTAAAAGCTTTTCTACGAATGGAGTATTTAATCCAATTAAATTAACTTTCAACATCCTACAAAAGCACTTTCTAAATTCTTCATTCTTTATTTAAAATTTTAATACTTATCCATTGCGATTCTTTTGGTTTCTTTAGAGATAAATAAATAAACGGTGAAAATTCAACAAAAATGTTGGATCTAATTCGTAATTCAGTTTCAAAACATAACGTAATTACATTTTTATTGTTTCTTTATTGCATCTATATTTGTGTACATTTATCAATCAGATATATTGAGTATATAGTAGAATATAAGCAAAAAGTTAAGTAATAATTGAAAAAAGAGATTAAATTAGAATTTACTGTCATTTGCATTTACAGTTATTATACCGGTTAAAACAATGGTGAAAGAGAGAACTAAATAAAAATTTTATTGTAGAGAGGTGATTTGAATTTTGTTATTTATTTAATTTTTCGAAACAAATTTTTATAGTTAAAATTAATAATCTTTTAAACTGTATTTTGAATTTGAGGAAGTCGCTCCATTTCATTTATAAAGTTTATTTCCTTGTGAAAGAAATATAAGATTCATTAAATAATTCAAATCATTAGTAATTATAAATTCAATTAAATAGATCTTAAAATAAAAATAATTTTAAATTATTTTTGAAAAGTTCTTTTTAAATCTCTAAACTTAATTAAGTAAATATAATCTTAATTAAATATGTTACAATCTATGAGTAAAATAAAAACATGGAAGCATCATTTTATATTCTATGAAAAAAGTATTAATTTTGATAAATGAACATATATTACTACTCGTATATATTACATATATCGTATTACTACTTTTCCTTTCATTTTATATTGTCTTAGAGAAATCGCAATGCTGGTAATTAGAAGAATATTCTAACTAAATTCTTATAAAATGTATTTATATAAATTGTATTTGCATAAATGATTTTATGTAAATATCGATTAATTAACTTTTTGGCTTGTACTCTGCAATATATTTATTTTCAGTTACCAATGATGTTCTCTATCCTAGTTTTATCCTCAGTAAATACTTTGGGGTATTTTTATTATATTATTTGAATTAAAAGATTTACATAGATTAAGTTTTAGTTATTGAAGTACATTGAATAGAACTTAGGAAATGTATGCTTCAGCAATGAAGGGTATTAAAAAGCCTTTGGAATGAATCCAAATAGAATCTCCTACAAACGGTGAGTGACTCGAATCCTTATTTTAATTTTGTTTAATACATCGAACTCGATATGGTCGGTAAGGAGAATTATATTTATTTTATTTAAACGTTAAATTAGACATATTTAGGTATAATTAACACACATAAAGAAATTTAAAATCTTAAATTCATATAATTGATAAAATAATTTTTCATCATTATTTGGCTTTCTCTACATTTGACTGTTGATTAAAGTCTCTTTAAATAAGTTCGATAATGACGACAGTGGGAAGTAATAAAGGTGCGTAACGCAGAAACTTATCTGAAATAAACGAATCAAGATCTATAATAAGTAGTTTGCACATGTAAAACAATCACTGTCGATATTATTTTCTTAAATTATAATTGCTACGGAATAAAATTACCAAAATGCTGAATGTTTTGATAGGTTTGATGTATAGTATTCAAAAGCTTACAAGTACAGTCACCGTCAAAAAGGGAAGGAAAGAAGAAAATCAACGAAATAAGAAATTTTTATCTGATTGTAGCCAAATTAAGTGTAGAAATACCTTTCGGTTGTATCATGACGTGGGCTTTATAGCGATTTTGCCTTCAACCAACACTTTTGGGATATTTTATGATGTTGCTTCAGTTGAACATTTCTTCAGATAAGTGAACGTGACTCATGTAGATTAAATTGGATTTAGTGAAATATAATGAATAAGAATAAGAAAATGCATATTTAAGAAATGAAGTATTTAATACCGTTTTTGGCAGCTCATTTTGTGATAAAGATTGTGAGTTGAAATTATTAGAAGGAAATCGGTATTAGAACTATGTTCAGTGAAGAGCCTTTGGAATAGGATTAGTGACTTGAACCTACTACTTTATTTTTTCTATGGTATTGATTTACAATCGAAAGGTCGCGATCCACATAGAAGCTATTTTGGTTTGATTGGGGAGTGGCTGGCTATCAGTTTTAAAAACCAAAATTAAATTTTACAATATGAAGTTAGACGTCAAATATTAAGCAGACGAAAACTCCCTCATCAAATTAATTATTAATAATTAATGAAAATCTCTGTTTGGACCTAAAAAATGTTTTTCAAACATTTTTTTTTAAGTTTTATTGATCGAACTAGTGAAAACTAACCCATTCTAAAAATGGAGAGATGTATGGAAAACCTACTCGGTCTCTGCTCCCCTTTTTATCCTTTTATATCCTTTTTCTGTGTTTCACATTATATATTTTTACTTCATGATTATGATGCTTTTTAATTTTCTAAATAGTGATTAAAAAATAAATAAAATTACATTTGTGAAATTTAGGAAATTTTAAAAATAGGAAAGAAAAA
>BMAW01086952.1:0-11389 GCA_019974015.1 Nephila pilipes
TTACAATTTTGACAAGATATATAAAGTAGCATGAGTTATATATAAGTGATGGTGGTTATATACTTTTAAAAAGTTATTTTGTGTAACTTAAGCCTAAATTTAGGTCAATAATACTGTTATATTTTTTTTGTCTATATGTGTATATTTTAAAACGCCGAAAATGTCGATACTTTTTATTACGTTTGTGGCCTAAAAAGTGAAATAAACCAAGTTAAGAGGTAATATATATATATAATGTGTATTTGTAACTTAATTATTATATGAGAAGCTTTTTTATGTCCTCTATTATAGCGCGGGTATGAAATTATTCACATTTCTAACTTTAAAGTCCTTTTTCTCAAAACATATTTCTTTTCAACTTCCACGTAATATCTCTGAAATACTAAATATTAGAAATTGATGAAAATTTGCACATATCTTTTAATTATTGTTCTCTAGAACCTAAACCTAAATTTAAAGTAATTCTGCAGAAAACTTTTTATACATTTTTTTTAATTTTCAAAAATTTACGAGTTTTAAATCTTAACATTTTTTAAAAGAATTTCGTAATTTGTAATTAAAATAGGTTCAGCACCTGAAAGCAAATGTTAAATTTAATTTGTGACTATTTTGGTGGTATTCGCGTATTTTAACTGTACGTTTAACGTGAAGTGAAACTCACACTTCTTGAAGAAAAATTACCGAGTTTTCAAAATGCAACCTATAACTTTTCTAAAAAAATAAATTTTTATATTTAACTTTCGAATTAAATATGTGATAACATTTCAAACTCACGGGAAGACTTTCATCATTTTGTGTGGATTTTTATGCATAGTACAAAAGTTGAAATAAAAAGGTATTTTAGAAATATTTTTCGAAAGTTAATAAAGGTCCTGACACCAATTCAAATATGGCGCAAGAACCAATTAATGACGGACAAACACCACAACATATTAAAGCATTTCAAATAATGGAAGAAATTTAATTCCAAAATATATATATCGTTAGTCTCCTTACCAGTTATCGATGCTTGGGGACAATTCTCCCCCCCCCATTCAGCTACGTCACTGAATCTATGTAATAGAGAAGGAATCAATATGATGCTATTAAGTGGCGATGCTGACAGAATCAATGTGGCGTTTTCTATCCTGAATTTGGTTAAGATATAATAGATCACACAAAAGCCATTTATGATCTGGTACCGATTTCATTGCAAGAATATTCGAATATTCACCCTTTCATGCGCTCTATATGTTCCAACAATAAATGTTTATATCAGCGATATAACGCAACTCTCACCGTAATATTTGAATGGTGCATAATTAACTGCATGAAAATGCCTCTAATTCCTTGTTACTTCACGTATCCTTCAATCAAAGCATCTAAGTACCATAAAGCTCCTGTTGTAACGATCTATTCCTCGGTCGATGCAGTGATATCAGGCAGACAAGGCTGAATTATGGACAGCCATAAATGTATCTGCCTCAGATAATAACTTTCATCGATAATTCTCTAACTGTTCATCGATTCGAGGTCATAACTACTCGACCAAAACTATGGGATAAATTTCATCACGATCGTGTTTAAATCATTTTTGTTTATTGGAACAACGAAACAAAAGTTCCAGATAAAATCTCATTATTGGAATTTAAAAGCATTTCAACATTAAAGTATGTAGACAAAAATGAAGAATAAGAGCAATTAGATTAAATATTGATATGACTCAAATTCTTATCTTAGAGCATTTCTTTGTAATATAGCCAAAGCAATTCTAAATATGACCTATTCATTTAAGTATTAATAATTATAGTGTATATTATGGGCTTGAATTTTGTAAATAAATCATACGAATATGCAACATAAAATTATGTAATAATTAAACACGGCATTTTTTTTTTTGTCAGAAGCAGGAGTAAGGAAGCATTTTAAGCTAAAGCACCATGGAAAATTTATTCATAATTTTAACAAATCTGCTTTCAAAAAAATTTTACTTTGGAAAATACAAAAGTGTGTTTGACTGTTTCTTAATCTTAAATTAACTTTAACATTCCGTAAACATAACCAGTTTCTGCATTAAACCATGCATTAATCTTTTTATTTATCGACTGCCGTAATTATTTTTGAAAAGTGCTGAGTCAAAAGTTCTATATCATATCATTCTTGAGATATTTATTCAACGTTAGGGAATCCATTTTTTAAATTACAGTTACTCAGAATATGTTCGACAGATTTTAACACAATTAGAAATTTATGCTTATTTAGTGAATGTACATTTTGTAAATAATTATAAAATAATAACAGATATAATATTAATATAAATAATAATATAATGGAATAATTAATATAGCTGGTGATAGGTTTCCACGAGGGTTTTCAAATAAAATTACTTCAAATAGTTTTTTTTTTTTTGTCTCGTCATACATGAGTTGTTAGTAAGTTAGTTCACTCAACACGCAAGCCAGACTTGGCGTCGAAATGAAAACATAGCTCATCATCCTCTTCACATTTGACTCAACAGGCGAGAATGGGCCAAGGCCTTCTTTTGAAGATTCCGCTATCATAGACTGTCATACCTTTTGCCTTAGTCAGTCAGTTCCTCTCCTCATTCACATTAAAATCCGATTTAACAGAACTAAACCTTGTAATTTTGTTCTTCCTCTTTTCTGACTAATAAAGGACTTTGCAATAAAAATCTTCTTAACTGGGTTGTTTTATCCTTTCTAACTATATAAGAAGCCCAGTGCCTTCGTTTAACTTTAATATAATTAATTATATCGAGCTTAAGAAAATTTTTATAAATTTCAGAGTTAAAACGTCTTCGTCACAGGTCATTTTCTTTGAAGACACCTAGGATACTTTTGAGAACATTTTTCTCAATAAACACAATGTCGTATTCTGTATTTTTAAAGACCAAGTTTCCCAGCCAAGAATTAGGACTAACCTACTGAGAGTCTAATAATTAATAAGCTTTATTTTTCTGGAGAGAAAATAAAACCTCAGTTAAAAGTGGAGTCTAAGGAACCTTTCGTTGACCAGTGAGATACGATTTTGTATCTCAAAGAAAATTTTCTTTTTAAATTAACTAGAGATCCAAGGTAATCATATATCTATCGATCGATCGATCTATAGATAGACAGGTAGACAAACAGATCATATCATATCGTATCATATCATATCATATAAAGAACTATAAAGCGGAGTTTTAAAAATTATCGATTGGAATTCTTAAGATAATTGTTTGGGCATGTAATTTAGTAGCGAATGTAGCACTGACCAATTTGTATGCGCGACATGGTGAAGTCGATTAGGAAGGCCTGGACACCGAAAGTGGGAATGGACCAACGCCACTGGCGCGTGGTGTATGAGAGCCATTGTTTTTCTGTAGGACGAATCAGCCAGTTGCCCAGGTGCAGATCCCTATGCTCGAATCCAAAGGCACATTCAGCCACAGCCAGGGCGCTTGCGGTCTGTAACACGAGGGACAGCGACTGAAAGATATCCATGGAGGGCTGAAACAGAAAACATAGCAACAGATAACTGGATTAGAAATCAATTGATTGTTCATTAACATCTCCTTTAGAAGCAACGTTATTGGTGATGGATTTCGTAATTTTGAACCTGAGGCAAATAATGAGAATGACACCAGAGTTGGTATCTCCCTCTCTAATTTTCTACACCACGCAGACGGGAGGACTTGGGAAAAAGACAGATATAATGAGCATCAGTCTCACTACACGGTGGTTCTTAAGTGGAATCAGTACTCGAGACAACGATTTGATGGAAACAACGCTGATCGCGTGTTCGAGACCATGATCGCTGGGTGACTAGATGCGATCCAAGTATACGAAAATTAACGAAATTGAAAAAATTTCTGCCGCTTTAAGATTAGCACCGCAAAATAATTTATTTAAAAAATAATAGTTTTGATGTATTACTTATTATAAGCAAATAATATCTGTGTAACCAGTATTTCACACTGTATATAGTTTCTTATGTGAGTTTATACAGAGATTTCTCATTCATTATCTTAGCTGAGCGTTACAAAAAAGAAATGAAACGACAAAATTGTTTTTTGTTTGTTTTTGTTTTTGTCGTTTTAAAAATAAATATTTTCCTCTGAAATAAAGCGATGAATATGATTTCTTGAAACATCCTGTTGTTAAAGTTTCAAAAGAAATATTTAACAATATTAAATTGAGGATAGATTATCAAATGAATTAACTAAAAATCATTACAAAAAACGAAACTGATGCAACTTTCTTCCAACTTCCTACACATTTAATTAAACTTGCATTAGACTTATTTGAATTCCTGTATCAAATGTCTTACCATGACATACCTCCAGCCATTGATAATCATTTAAAAATTCCAAGAAAATCTTTAAGCACAATAAGACAAAAAATAATATATTAAACTGAAATTGCATGATTCATAGATGGCTAAGACATGAGCACAAAATTCTACTTACTTATAATAATAACGAAGAGAAATTTACGAATTACGATGAAAAGTTGATAAAATATTTTTTTAAAATGGTACCTCTGCATATAATTTTATACATATTGTCTAGCTGTGAAACGAAAGATAAAAGTTTGAATGTATGCATTTTGAAATAATAATATTAATTCTATTTCATACCTCTTTTTATTGAAAAATCTTACATTAACATTGTACACCTAAGCATTTTGAAGTATAATATAATTTACGCTATATGATCAAAAGTATCCGGAATTCCCCCCCCCCCTTGTATTAATGGATTTTGCCAATGATTCCATACTTCCAACTCCCGCACAAGTATAAAAGGTGTCTGGGAAATGTAATGGGAGGAAAACGTGAGCTAAATAATTTTGAGCGTGGTGAAGTGATTGACTGACATTTCTGTGAAATTCTGTTCATAAAATACATGTGATGTTAGAAGTGTCCTGCTTAACTGTTCATGATATTACAGCGAGGTAAAAACATCCAGAGGTTACAACTATGCAACCGTAATCTAGTATACCATGCCGTCAGATAGACAAGAACTGTAAAACACTGAAGAAAGTTGTGAAAGCCAATTAGGCGGAAATTTTCGTCCTGACTTCCGATATGCTATTGGATGTAACACCAGTATAATTACAATTTGTTGCAAATGTTCAACTCTCGTTTTTCCTTGGCAGAGCTGCTGTTTATAAGCCAGACATTACCTCTACTAATAAGAAGTATCATTTACAGAGGAGCGGAAGTTGACAAACTGATGCCCTCAGCAATGGCTTCACCGGTTATGGAGAGACGAATCAAGACATCCAATGCTTGAGATGTCTCACCATTTAAGCTTGCTGTCACTCTACCACTGCGAGAACGAGACGGCCATTCCGACAAAGTAAGCCAGCTGAAGTAGATTGAAGCTGAACTGAACTTAAGATCCCATTATGGTGGAGGCTATTGGGGACGCTAACTAAAGTCGGAAATGGAGAAGAGAATCAAGTGACTTCCTCGTTGATTCATCCCCCTCTTTGCTTGCTTTCCAGTGCCACCTCAAATAGATGTAGCAGAAGGACTTAAGTTTATTCCAGATTCGGTCTATTTTCAGTTGTTAGGCTGTGCCAGAAGGGCCGACTCGTTCTCACAGTGGTAGAGTGAGGACAAGCTTAAATAGTGAGACATCACAAATCGCCACAATGTGATGCAAACTGATGATAGAGTCTAAGTGTGGAGATTGCCTGAAGAACGCTTTTTATCTGCCTACCTATGTTGTGGAAACAGTTCGAAACGGATCAACTTGTATTTCAACAAGTTTGGGCTCCTGTCCATGATGCTAGGCCTGTAAAGAGGTGGATTTTTGACATGGGTGTACAGGATCTGGACTAGCCTGCTCTAAGTTCAGACCTTAGTTCGATAGAAAACTAGTGGAATACATCAGCGCATCAATTGCGTTCCAGGCCCCAAAACCTCACACCGATGCCAATACAAACCAGAGTTGTTCTGAAAAGGGCGTGCTGCAGTATTAGAAAGGCTAGAGGCCAGCCTTTTCCACAGAGTAGTAGTTATTAATGAAATAAAGAATACCCAACCTCACCCTGATTTTTGACTCATCAACGATCAGGGGAATCAACGGGAGAAGCAAAACATACCATTGGGCGGATATTTTTCAACATATAGTATGAAAAATATGAAATCATGAAGACTTAGCTCGCAAAAGGAATAATTTATTTTATTTTCAAAGCACATTTGAGTCTTCCACATAAACAAGCAAGCAATTTTGAATCATTTGAAGGGAATATTATAAGATATTAAAATTTCTAAATTCATAACCACATATTATGTTGATAACTGCAGTTCATAACATTTTAAAATTAATAAGGAGTTAAAATATTCTGTTGCATGCAGTATTAGAAAATGGTAAATAAATAAAATTATATTTGTTTAGAAATCATATTGATGATTTAAATTTTAAAAAAACATTTATGAAAATTCCTAATATCGAGATTATTAAAATTAAACTGAGACTTACAGCAGCTAAGAAATTTTCTCCACAATGTTCCAGTTCCATGACCAAGAAAAGCGAATCGGGTGTGTAACGATCTGAAATAAATAAAATATTGTCTATTGTCAAAAAATGTTTATTTTTCTCTTTTAATGATAATGTACTTTCAGCAATAGTTTCGCAAAGTGAAATGAATTACAATCGACATTAAACTATAAAGTGCATAAATGAAATTACTGTAAGCTCGAAAGTAATGCCAAACATTCAAACGCAGACATAAATTATATTTTTAGGAAACAATAGCTTAAATGAATATGCGGAATCACTTGCACCGGCATTTATTTGCTAAATGAAATTCCAAATAGCCTTTTTAACTTGGTGGAAACATAAAGCAGCATGGTATTTAATGGAAATAATCTAATTTACGGAGAAAATAAGTGATGTATATCTGCTTGAGATAGGAGAAATCTTCCAGAAAATAAGACAAGGGTTAAGAATAACGTTGCATAACACACACTAATCTTAATTATTCACTAGTTGAGCCGAGTTGTTTCATGATCTATTAATTACGCAAAGCGCTCTTAAATTTATTCCAATTATTGTTAAAGGTAATAACACCATAAATTCTGAGTTTAATTACGTATTTAAATCAAGTTCAAACCTTCACATCCAAAATTCTTAAAAATAATCCATTTGTTACAAAACACATCCTTTTATGCATTTGTGTTAACTTTAAGCATCTGTTGACCTATTTCGTAACATAACTGCGGTCTAAGGTTTTCTTTACATAGACACCAGAAATTCTGAGTTCAAATAATTTTGTGTAACTAATATTGTGTAAAAATAATCCCTTTATTACAAAAACATTATTTTATTGCATTGTGTTATTTACCTTTAAGCTTCTGTTGGAGGAATTCGTCACATAACTGCTTTTTAATATCTATATATATATATAGAAATGCCGTCTATACAATATTATGCAGAATACCATAAATTCCAAGTTTAATAAATTATTTTAATTAAATTCGAACTGACTATTTTAATAATATGTTGAAGTAATCCCTTTATTATAAAAACATGATTTTATACACTTGTAATATTGACATTTCAGCTACCTTTGAAAGAGATTTCGTTATATATCTGATGATTTTGTGACTCAACATACTGCTTGCAAAAAAGTAAAATGAAACCAACTCCCCTTGTTTAATTCAAATATGCTTCAACTAAATTTTAATTAAATTGAACGGCGGGAGTTAGTTAATTGGCATATTCCTTAAATGTCGATTTTTCAACCATTAATCAACCTGTAAGCGCTGATATGACCAAGTTATTTTTTGCACGACAAAGCTCAACCGCATGTTGAAAAATTATCATTTTCGATTCAGAAGCACTTCGGAGGGATGTTTCACCCATTTGCTTTATTCTCCAGACGTTGCATCATCTAATAATTAATTGAGCTATAACTATCGAGTCATGTATCGCATCGAAAGACGAGAAATTTTTTTGCCGGGAAATCCGCCTTTTCTTAGAAAGCTCGTAAAAAGTCATAGCCAACGATGAACAATAGTGTGAACATTTTAACAAACATACGCACTATCGAAAAGATCCTTAAAAATCAATTTAAACTCTCAATAAAAAAGAATACTACTTTCATCTAGGTCATTTTTTTCTTTCACGTTTCTAATTTCACATAATAAAATTACTCCTAATTTCAAATTTCATGAAATAATGTTCGAAATTTTCTGAGTTAGGGGAGCTTAAGAAATGACCCCCCCCCTAATATTAAATTAATATCTAAATTACATATCGATAATAAAAAAAAGTTCTACTTGGCATTCTTCAAAGTCTTTTCACCAAACGATAAATAATTTTGTTCAAATTTTAGAAGCATAAAATAAACGAAAAGAGAACATTTGAGTCTGTTCCCACTAACACGAGAGAGAGAGGTGTATCTGGTTATTGAAACACACGGATCCCGCCTAACGGCCATTTTGATTTCGTGAACCTAATGTTAATCTTATGAAATTTCTCCACTACCACCCCCAAATCTTTACTATTTTACCTAATCAAGTGCAAAAAGCTGCATCCGAAAGATCAAAAAATAATAAAGATTTCTGCAAAATTACATTTCTCCTTAATTAATGAACATATTTTTGAATATTTTTAAGTGTCGAGAAACCCGCAAATGTATCATTAAAATAAGGAGAGAAAAAATGTTTTTAAAAATCAAATATATATAAATAATCCAGCAAAAACGTTCTTTTTTTTGCATTCAAATAGATCAAATGCCAAGGATTTAAAAACGGTAGTCGAAATCCCATAGGATTATAATTACTTCCCCGAAATCAAAATGGCAGGTGCACGGGAGCAATAAAAAGTGAACCATGAGCGAGAGACCAATTGAGCGATAATATAAGTTCCAAAACCAATACAAATTTTCTGCCCATTGAGCATTTGTGTCAAATTACGGAATAACTGCTTAATTTGAGAAAATAAGCTTTGTTCCGGACAATGGAGCAATAACATTTCTTTTGTCAACAACAAAAAAAACCAACATAGACATTTGCCAAATGCGTTTTACGCTTTCTCTCTCTCTTTTAACTCTTTTTCTAGTCATTCATTTATTATTTATAAACGTAATCAATTAATTGAAGAACATTCTTTTTTTAAATCGTCTTTGTAGGTAAATCGGACAATTTTTTCTTGTCTTGCCTTTTTTTCGAATTCGATCGATAACGGTGAGTTTTATCTTAATCATACAAGCTTTTTCCATATGTTTGCTCTGTTTCGACATTTTAGATTATAGTTTAATTTGTCCTAAGTAAAATAGTTGATCATACAGCTAATCTCGCAGAACTCTAGATC
The DNA here is from genome assembly GCA_019974015.1 of Nephila pilipes. Taxonomy (NCBI): domain Eukaryota; kingdom Metazoa; phylum Arthropoda; class Arachnida; order Araneae; family Nephilidae; genus Nephila; species Nephila pilipes. Next base: position 9,308 of record BMAW01086952.1, read on the forward strand.
TTAAAAAAAAATCTCTTACATCGAAAAGATCCAAACTGAATCGTTTCGTTTTCCAATAATGTTGACTCATATACTAGGGTCGATAGACATTTAATAGACATTTTAATAGACATTTAATAGACATAATTAATAGACATTTGCCAGATGAACAACCAATCAAGCGTTAGGTGGGGAGGGGAAATACTCGGTGTGCAACTGAGCATCTCTCTAACTATATGCTCTGCTATAACCGACGCCATTACGCCGTTTTAAACTGAGCTGTACGCATGTAAACTTAGATATAAGACTGATGCACCCACCGAGTGCGATAGCGTAGTGTTATTCGTTCTCTTCAAGTAGAATAGAAATATGTAGATGATTTTCACTGAAAAATGAGCCTAGTATAAGGTGAACACTTTATCTGTAATGGTGTTGCACGTGAACGGTGTAGACAATTTAAAGATGGGTGAATCGACTTTCACGGTGAAGGGGGACAAGAAGTAAATCTGTTCAAACACACTTTCAATAGCAGAAAGGTTATGGTTGCAGTATTTGGGGCTAAAATTGTGTCTTGTTTCTTCAGTTTGTTTACCCGGAGGCTACAATCGATGCCGCTGTTTATTGTCAGACTTTACGAAGACTACGAAGAGCAACTCAAAGCAAAGGAAAGAAGCAAAAGAAGATTGAATGCTGACTTCTGGAGTTGTCCTCGTTTAGGACATTGTCCACTATCACAGTGCTTATGTAATACAAAGGCATCTGAAGCAGTTTAAATGGGATGTGTTTAATCATCCGGTAGTGTTACCCCAGTGTTTTTCAATTCTTTTTTGAATTGAAGAACTGGCTATGAGACCGAAGCTTCTAGACAAATGAAATTCGTCGAAACACAGTGTTGATTCATACCACATCATTGGTGATAATATTCTTCGGAAAGGGTATCAGAAATCTATCCATCGCTGTGATAAATGCCTTAAGTTTCAAGGTGATTATGTTGAGAATTAACTATATTTGAACAGAACTTTTGGTTACAAATTTATCTTGATCTGTACTCATCTTGTTTTATAATCCATCGGATGTTGAAAAAAGGGACCTCGTATGTACAGTAGAAAGAAAAAATGTACCATTGTTTGCTCTTAAGAAAAGCTGAGACGTCATTAGAACAAAGTATTAATTACAAATTTATAAGAACAATTACATTAATTAAAATTATGGTGCTACAATATCTAGGAGTAGTACCATAAGAAGTTGCTTAAGAGGCAGTCCTAATAAATCAGTGTGTAAAACAGACACGCGTATAACTGAAACGCGTGTCAATCGTTTTCAATTGTATTACAAAAATGTAAATTATTAAAAGAAATTATTATCTCCAATGCGAGCTCCCGCATGTAGAGGGTGTCTCGTAAGAGGCGAGTGTAAGATGTCACTCCCGCTACCTCCTCAGTATCATAGTGTAAGTTAGTGAGTTGGCACTTGAGAGTTTTATTCATGAGGGGATTTTATGCTCCCAAAGTAACTTGTGCTGATCACCAAGGAAACGCGAAAGAAAAAAAAAGATTAATAGGAACTATGCTATTAGTTAAAAAGTTGTAAAGTTGGTCTTGTTTTTGAGGATTAAAAACAAAAGTTAAAAGAAAGAAAGTTAAGTGAAGGAAAAGTTATGTGGAAGGAAGTTAAGTAAAGGGTTACGGAAAAAAAGATTAGATAACACAAATGGAAATAAAGAAGGCAAAAAAAAAAGTTTATTAGGAGAAAACTAAAAGAGTTTTCTACACAATTACGAAAAAAAAAATAGTTGCAACATACCTAAGCTTTCATACATTTGCTTGAATGACACGTAGGGTTGTTAAGTTAATGAATGGATGAATTAAAGACATAGTTTAATTCACTTTCAACCATTAATTTTGATACCAGTTTTGCCTATTTGCGAGGAGAATTCATTAAATTTAAACGGTTGCTCTAATTTCTTACCAATTTTAACTTTTCTACAAATATATATTTATTTAGTAAAAAAACTTATATAAATACGATACCTGGTCTGAAATGGCAAGTATCTTCTGTGTTTGGATTCTCTTGAAATCGTCTCCAGGCATCCACTAAAGACTT
>BMAW01086961.1:5881-35937 GCA_019974015.1 Nephila pilipes
TCTCTCTCTCTCTCTCAACCAGACTAAAAAAGTATTACAAATACTTACAGCAAGCTTCAAACCATTCTCCCACTCACAAATCAAAAATTCGCCCATACAATCTGAATCAGACGCATAGCAATGCCCTCTATTAAAGAGAACGAGTACTAATGCCAATAAATGTAAAGAATTTAAAACAAAAATTCATCCAAAAAGAGGGGGTAAGAAGAGAAAATGAACAAAATTTCATAACTGAGTAAAATAAACTTTATAATTAAGTTTTAAATTACTCTGAATAAAATTCAAAGGAAACTCTTATTTCATACAATTTTTAAGTTTATCCAAATTAATTTAAATGTACTGTATTTTTATCCCAAATCTAATACTACTTGAAATGCTACTATAAATTAATTTCTTAAAAATTTTCAGGCTTAATGAAGTCCCTCAGAAGGGTACTTTACGGATCATGAAAGAAAAAATGTCTTCATCATAGATATTACAAGAAAAATTACTATCTTCTACTTTAATAAATCTAAATATTTCGTCTCATTTATGTTAACGTTTTTTTACAATAAAATTAAATACTCTGGATAAAAAGATGAGAAAGGTTTGTTTTCTTTATTATTATTAATTTGAAGAAAAAAGTTATATTGTGAATATACAAGATAAGCAAAAAACAATGGACCGAAAAATATTTATTACATGATTTTGACCCTTGTTTATGAACGGAGAACTACCTATTACAGAAAATGGTCGCCATTGACTTTGTTGCAGCACTACGTTCGATTTATCAAACTGTAAGATACACGTAGCATCTCTGCTTGTAGGATAACAGCAATAGCTTTTTAATGTTCAGCTGCAGGTCTTCCATTGTGTGAAGATTATCCGAGTACACTTGACCCTTCAATTTTCCTCACAGTTTAAAACCACCGGAGAAGGGAGATCAGACAATAAAGGTGATCAGGAGATTTAATTGCATCTGATAACTGTTCTCTTCTTACATAACACCTTATGTACTCGTTTCAACTTTGAACAGGAATAAATATTCGCACAGTCGTTCATCTTCTGTAAATTAAGCCACAAATGAATTAAGCTGATTCTGGACATAAAGGGGGGGGGGGATAAACCATTATGTGAAAAAAAACCTGTTATGATGTGCAAAGCAGTCAGTGTGCACCAAACACCAATCTATTCAACGGCTGTTAAAAGTTCTTATGAGGATTTGCTGATGCATATTGGCTCATGTTCTAAGAATTCACATACTCTGACAGACTGAAATAGGCCTCATATGAAGAAACGAAAAATTGAGAATCCGCAAGTCCTTATTCCTCTTCATTCAGAAACCGCCAGAGGAATTCAAAATACGAAAGTTTGACTAGAGGCTTTAACTCAAGCTGAACAATGAATTTGTAAGAATAAGGATGTAAGTTCTTTTGATAATGTTTCGACAGGACGATCTCTTAATTCCAACTTGCCCATATAATCACCGTTGAGATTTCATTGGACTCATTTGCACTTTCCTTCACTTAAGCATTGTTTTCTGGTGTTCAATTTGATTTGGTTTGATTTTATTAAGTCGGACTAGAAGCAACATTGAGGGCTTTGGGCGACGAAACTCGTAATTTGGAACCTCGGTCAAGTGACGAGAAAGACATCTGAGCTGGTAAACCCCTCTAGTAACTTCCACATCGCACTAACAGATAACAGAGCCACGATGGGTATAAAGTGCATTAGCCCCTGCTACAAGGGCATCAAGGCTCGAACCTACAACTCGACGAAAACCACCGGCAACTAGGCCACGACCATGACCACTATGCTATCGAGGCTCTCTGGTGCTCGAACTATCATCGGAGAGTTATAGTTTTTATTCGCTATTAGCCCGTTTTACACCACTTTGCAGCTGAATTTTTTTATTGCAGACTATGTTGGAGATTTTGCCAACAATCAGTTCATTCTTAACCTATTGCACAAGCAGTTCTTACCATGTTTTCCACAAATTGTGTTCCACGTAAAAATCTACGCTCTGTTTCACTGTGAGCACATTTTGTGTTGCATTCAAATACTCACTAAATATGTCTGTAGCTCTCACTCACACAAACATAATGACTCAGCAATGAACTCAAGACAGAACACTCGAGAGATGAACAAGCGCAGAAATGGGACAGTAACCAGTTGATACATCGACGTCACAGTGGCCAGTTCTAGCATTTTCTATACAGAGCACTTCTAAGTTGAATTCCACGTCAATCATAAAAACAGGATGAACACAAATGAATAACCGGATGTTCATAATTTATATTTCCGAAATTATATAGCCAATATTTTAATAAATGATTTCAATAAATGATGATAAATGATTTAAGAAAAATATGCTAAATATTTTTCCACTTTCAATCAATAGACAACCGCATATCCACTCCGTGCTCAAATTGAAATCCAAAAATAGCGTTAGAAATATCGTTTTTGCTTATTAAAATTTGCAAGGGTTTTTTCAGTAATTTCTGTAAAGTGTATATGTAGAAATCGCGACGGAAAAAAGCACCAATTCGCAAGAATATTCTGAAGTGGTATTGACAATGTAAAGATACAGGTTGAGAAGAAAGAAAAGAAATGGCCACTTTCGCGTCGAGGAAAAAACGGTGGAGAGGGTGAGGCACAATTTTGCTCGAAGTCCACGAAAGTCAAAAACACTGTTTTAAGCACCACAGATGCCAAAAACACTGCAAGAAAAGAACGCATTTGTGCAGCTTTATTATCCATTGACAGGGGGATACTACAAAAAGAGGGGAACGAACTTGATTACTAATTAGAAGTTTGTTGCGTAACAAATTGGTCATATATCAAACATTTATAACTGAAAATAAAGCTTGGTGTATTTTTCTTTAATTTCATGTACCACTTATTGTAATACCTGTAATAGTTTTCGGAATTGTGCGTATTTAAAATCCAGTCATTCATTTGAGCTAACCTTGTATTTTCCAGGTCAATTTTATTTTACTTGTTTACAGAGTTTTATTTATTTATTATTATTATTTCTGAATCAAAACATCTTAAAATAATTAAAATAAAAAATATCTTCATATAAATTTTAATGAATATTGACTAAACAACTAACTTGCAGGTTACTTGCTTCTGTTATATCTTTAAAAAATTAATGTGCCTTAAAAGTAAGAATATACAGTTCTCTAGTGATTTTCTTTTAAGACTAACATATTCAACTAGATTTTTCATACGCAATAACATTAATATTAAAGTTCTAATAAAACTTTTTTAGACGTTTCTTCAGTATTCTCTACGTCAATAGCATTAAAAATGTCTTCAAAGCTATATATAGCCTAAAGCTGTTTATTATTAATATATTTGTCATATCAGTATTATTTTTATATAATAATACCAGTACTATTCTACTTATCTATAATATTTATTGTAATTTTTGTTATTTTCTACCAACAAGAGTAATATATGTATTCAACTATTTGTTACAGTTCTAAATTTAATACGAGTTTTGTGAAGTTTTAGTGTTGAAAAATGCGATGTAATTTAACTTTACTGACACAAATGTTCTTACTAAGCGCAAAAATTATATCAAAATTTTCTTTCTGACTATTACTCACTAGTCTAAAAGAGTTATTATTCTCAAGGTACTTATTACTTAAATTAACGAAGAAATTTGGATATAATAGCATAATTATATTAGGTACTTTGTCAACTTAACTAATAACAAATCTGTCCTAAAGATTCATAATAGCTTTTCTTAAATCCTTCAAATAAATATCCTCACTGTTATTAATATCTACTTTCCGAAAGACCAATTTTTAATATCATAATTAATGCAGTCTTTAAACTTTTTTAAAGTTTCTGGAATAAAATGGAAGATCGTAGTTAATTGCAAAATTGTGAATACATTTATCAATATCCAAGACAATTTCTTTATTAACATAAAAACAATTTTTCGAAATGTTGAGTCTGAAATTATTCATGATTTTTATAATATATCTCAATATTTTATCGTCAACAATATCCAAGCTTCCTGTAATCGTATGTTTATATTCATCATTAATATACTCTTTGTAACTGTTAAACATTCATGTATCATAAATTTTTAAATCTAAGTTGTTATAATTAAAAGGGATTACGAACTTTGTTTATGACATTTAAAAGTATTTTTAATGCTGATATTTAAAATAGGAATTAATTTTTTTTATATTTATTAAGAAAAGTATTAAAATTAATCTTATCAAAAGATTTATTCATAAATTTAATAGACAAATATTCTATTTTTTGCAGCTGGAAATTATAGTTAGTTAAAATGTATGTATGGAGCAAATAGTTATCCTTAATTAAAAGTATAAGCATATTCTCAAGTTTATAATGATGTAATGAACGGCCTTTTTATAATAAAATTTCTCTTTTTTTTTTCTTTAGGAAAAATAAAAAGTACTTTGTTGGATATCAATGCATATTTTCTTTCCCTTCCCCCAACGTAAAATAGAATGCGCCGCGCCGTGTAAGCTCCGGCTGCGCATGCGCGCAATGGATGGCGAAATTCTCTCCTAAGAACTAATACGTCACTCTGATTACTGTTGCTGAATATCCAAGCGTGAAGCGATTGCTGGAGCGCCAATTCTCTCTCTCTCTCTCTCTCTCTCTCTATATATATATATATATATCTTTCTGTAAATAAACCATCTTTTCGTAATTGTGCCATGGTTCTCACTGCGTTTACTTCCAACATACTTTATATACTTTTAATATTAATATCAATCTCAAAATAATCATCAAACTCAAAAAAAAAAAACTTTTCTTAATATCTATATTAGTCATTATTTTCCTTTCACATTTTCTACCCTCCATTCTTTCTCTTATAATACTTTTATTTTCTAATTAAAAAATTTTATTGTCATTATCATAATAAAAATCTTTAAAAAACATTTTGTTTGATAATTGGTAACTTATTTTTATTTAAATACATAATATTTTATCCATCTGAGTATTATGTCTGATAGCATTTAAAAGAATAGTTTCCCACCCTAACCTACTTTTAATACATCGTTGGCCATTAATTTTGCAACACCATGAATGAAAGCAAATACAAAAAAAATCTGTACATAAACATTACGGCATGAAGACAAAAAGATTAAATTTGAAAGCAGTTTGGGATCTTATAGGGGTGCGAAATTAGTAGAAACAGCTGACACCCCTGGCAGTTAAAACTGTCCTTAACCGGTTAGGCAAAGTCGAACTTGTCTTGGATGACAGAAAAGGACAACTGATTTTATGCTGCTTTACTTCTTTGCCACACTTCATCAACCGTATTAGCTGGAGAGGGGTTACGGGCTAGTCTCTCAGCAACCCATGACCAGATGTTTTCGATGGGTGACAGATCTAGAGACCGTGAATTTAAGGACAAATTCGAATACCCTATGTTTCGAGGAAGGTCAGAACACGACGTGCAATATATGGTCTTGCATTATCTCGTTGGAAGATGGCGTTTGGCAAACCTCGAACTTAGCCGCAAGATGTCAGAAATGTACCGATATGCGTTCTGATTACCATCGATGCTAATTAGAGATGTGCGTGTCGTGTACCCAATGACTGACCAAACTATCACACCAGATGAAGGGCTTATATCGAATGCAAACACGCGAAGAGCGGACTCCTCGGAGCTACCAGACACGAAAACGGACATCAGAATACTGCACGCACAACTGGGACTCGTGTGAATAGATGACATTGTTCTACTCCTGTTTCCAGCTTTGTTGTTTGGCGCGCCAGAGTCGCCGTCCCTCTATGCTGCATTGTCAAGGGAAGTTGAAGTAATGGTCACCGTGCTGACAGGGCATGTGGCTGCAAAAGGCGTCGTACCTTACTATCGGATACTGAGCGTACTGCAAACATGCCCATTTCCTGACTAATGGTCCGTTGTGTGGTTGTACTGTTTTGCTAAGCCGACCTTACGATATGTTTGTCCTCTCGGGCGTTAGTCATGGGAGGACGTGGAGATCCAGCATACCATTCAGTATGGTCCTCAGCAACCCGTTGATTCCATATTCGCACGACAGTGGTTAGATTTCGACCAGTGTTGAATGACGATATGACGGAACGAGAATCCACTCCCTCGATAGGCAACGATCCTGCCTCGATACGACGCACTCTATATTCTGAGCAAACTCCGATCTTACAAAGTGCTTTCCGAATCAGAAATCCACTGCACAACTTTTCTTTTCTGCAGTGCTTGAGATGTCTTTTCTCCTTCCTTCGTCGTCTAAATATGCTGAAGTACTAATTATTTGCATATCGAAAACTCTTCTTCCGTTCTAATGAATTTGACGTTCGTCAGATATTTCCCTCCTGGTGTTTCAAATTTTATTGACCAGCAGTATATAAGGAACAATTTTATTTATACTCACTTTAACATTATCAAAATCATGTAATTGAAAGCTTCCAAATTCAAATTCATTGCTATCAATCAACTTATGAAAGTTTTTGTGTTCGAACTTATATTGATGAATTCTAATATTAACATAATTCTAAGTTTGATTAATGTATTAAAAATTGCAGATTATGCAATTTCAAAGGTAAATACAATAAAAAGGAAATTTTAAAAGTTCTATGCAAAATTTTGGAAAGAATAGATTTAGCTACACAAAGTGCGCATTTTTTTAAAAAAAAAAAAAAAAAAAGAAAACAATTATAAAATTACTCAACTAAATATAAGAATTAAAGTAAATGATAAAATATTGACAAAAGGACAATAGTAAACTTTTCCAATATTAAAATTAAAGGAAACGATAAATTATTGAATTGAATATATTTTAGCTAAATGTAATTAAAAATTAAAGCAAACGATAAAAAATTAAATGGAATATACTAAGCTAAACGTGATTAAAATTGAAGCAAAAAAAATTGAAAAGGGATCTGGTACGCCAAAAGTAATCCACCTACATCAATAGCCTCTTTGATGCCTAAAAAAATGGTTGCCTTACAGCTATCTTAAAATTCTGAATAATATTATTTATTTTGAGTCATAACTTGATCCAGTTTACATATGATTTAAGTTAATACATAAATCTACGGTAACGGTAATGGCTAAAATTACGAGGTTCCTATTTAATGAATTAAATTTACCATCTCATCATAATTTATAAAGAAGAAAATATCCTAATTAATTAATTTTTACTTAATTTGAAAAAGCTATCAAAGTTAGGATCAAGGCAACAAGCGCCTGGACAAACTAGGGAAGTAAAGTTACGAAAGTTGAATTCGATGCTGTAGCCGTAAGCTAAGAAGCATATATAGCAATGGGCGGAGAGTAGATTAGGGGGTGGGACTTCAGTACGAAGGCGAAACGGCTTCGACAAAGCTGATGTCCACGGGATTTTGAGAGGTTATAATAAAGAAGTTTAAACTATATAAATTAAATGAATAAAAAGAAATGCCGAACCGAAACCAATTAAAAGGAAAATTTAGCAATTTAAAAGTGTGGGTAATTTTAAACGCGAGGAGAATGAGTCGAAAAGAGAGAATTATACAATTTTGGAGTATGCACCACTAGCGACGCCTGGTGGAGATAATTGTTTCTACCTTAGAAAATGAGTTTTTTAATGTATACAAGTTAAAAAAAAGTGTCTAAATGTTCAAGTTTTCGAAATTTTAAAATTTTTGAAAGTGGTCGACAGTGTTACGCGAAGTCCATTTTGACCATGGGACATTGCCACTTATCGATGTGAAGTCCAGAATTTTAAAAATTAAGCAGGATATCACTAATGAATTGCTTCAATGCGCTCGAAGTCTTTTGAGGACTGGGAAATGTTGGCAGGAATGTCCAAGCGCAGCTCGAGGTCTTTTTTGCGATGACGCAATGCTTGCTTCGTATGCTGGAAGCTGGTGAAGCAGTTCATTAGGTATTTTAGGGATCCTATTAGAGAAATTAAATGATTGTTTTTTAATAAAATCTAAAATTGGTTCAATTTAAAGTCTTTATGCAGGACCTCATTCCGAACAAACCAGGGAGCATTTATCATTTTTCTAAGGCGGATATTTTGAAAGACGTGCAGTCGTTTCAGATGGATGGTCGCCGCAGACGCCCAAATAGAAGACGCGTATATGATCGGTCTTAGTATTGACTTGTAGAGCAAAATTTTGTGCCTGATCGCCAGCTTGCTTTTTCGAGAAATCAAGCGAGTGAGCAATCTGCTCATTCTGAAAGCCTTTTGATGTGCTTTTCGGATGTGGTGGGCAAATGTTAATTTTGCGTCTAAAATTAACCCTAGGTACTTGTATTCAGTTACCCAGGGGACGGGTTGTTCGAAAATGGTGACTGCTGGCAAATTGCCAATACACCGTTGTTTCGTAAAGAGGAGGCAAGCGCTTTTGGATACATTAACTTTAATTTTCCAGTTAATGAGCTAGAGCTGTAAACGAGATATGTATCTCTGCAATCTACATATATTTGGTTTCAATCCAATAAAAAATTCAGGAGAAATTTATCATGACGTTTTTTCGAAAATAATTAAGTTCTTTACTGGTGAAAGCAGGTATCAAAAATATATGTAAAAACATGATAATTTTTTGAAAAGTGGTCAGATATGACCTTTTTTTGGTTAACTAAGACAATAGCTCCTTGGGTGGCTAATTAATTATAAGTTAAAATAAAAATAAGTTATACTTTTTATAAAAAAGTAAATTCTGAAATCTTATTAACTTGATTTTTACTAATCATTTATAAATTTTTCATCTAGAACTATTTGATACATTAAAAAATAAACTATTATTTTTACAATTATTCCTTTTCTAAGAATTGTGGACATTATAATTCTTATTATTCCTTGGTAATCATTAATAGCATTACTTCATTTATTACATTGATAAGTAAAGTTTAAATACTTTTTATTGTGTGTGTGTGTGTGTGATGTTTAGTTGTATTTCGAAGATATAGAAGACCTTCAGCTGACTTCACAAAACTCTCTTTTTTCCTCCTCTAGAGTGGTACTGCCAGCACCGCGTAGAGGAGGCTTTGAATCATTGCTCGGAGGGGACGGGAACTCTACATCTCCCCTCCAAGTTTTGACGTTACGTTTGCAGACAAATTTAACTCAACATTTGATACTCTTAAAATTAACACTCAAAATATTCACACAAAGCAAAATTTGCTAGTAATCATAACATTAAATGCACAATAATAATGATAATAAACGGAAGCAAGTACGGGATATATTTGTCCCAATTAATTCGATCAGTCCTAATAACGTGTGCAATGAATTTTTTATTACTTTGTTGTATCTTTCCACGAGTCCATTCGACGCTGCATATCCAGGAACTGAAAATCGTGGGGTACAGCCTAAGTGCTTCATGAAATCTTGGGTCAACTTTGAAGTGAAATTGGTGTCCATGTCGCTAGCAATGACATTTGAAATTCCTGTCCTCATAAATATCTCTATTAGCGCTTCGCATGTAGTTTTGGCAGGCAACGATCGTAAAGGAATCGCTTCCGGCCACCTTTAATGTTAATCACATAACAAGAGAGTGTTTGTGTTTTCCAGCCCACGGTAGGTCAATCACGCCAATTATATCAACATTCAAGACCTCGAAAGGTAAATCTGGTCTAAGAACAGGGGTTATAGGTATTTTGTCAGTAGCTTTCTCTTGGCTTCTTAATTGACAATTATTTCAAGATTTGCAATATTCTAAAATATCCTTAAAATCAGGTTACCAAAAGTTAAGACGAATTCTTTCACTGGTCTTTTTAAATCCCATACAACTTCCAAAAACAGATCGTGAGCCAAATTTAATACATGAGGTCTTCTAATTTTAGGCAAAACCAATTGGGCCACCTTTTCCCCAATTATTCTATTAAATAATAGAATAATTGGAAATAGTAGATCATCTTTCAAATAAAAATTCCCTTGTTTTCAAATACGTCTTTCAACGTATGGAAACAATTTACTGCTGTTCTCTCAAACATTTTTACCGCTGTTCTCTCAATAAAGCTCTTTCACTCTCTCGATTTTGAAATTCATTTTCCTCCTGGAAATAATATTTCCAAACATAAATATTCTTCATTTTCTAATATTTACTTTCCGCTCTCTGACAATCCTCTGGTAACGAAATCAGACATCTCACCGCCACAGCAATATCCATTAATCACCGATGGTGATTCATCGCTTGCGGTTTCGTTTCCATTCTCTAGCAATAGTTGGTATATTATTGAAGGGATGATAGCTTGACCTTGGATTTTATCCGTGATCGCTGCTAACACTTAAATAGGTTTCGAAAATGCTTTGTTTTTCTTGTTTTTTCTATCCATAACTGAACGCTTGAAAGAGAGGCTTCTATTTTTTCTCCAGAATGCGCTTTTTAAAATTATTTTCCCTTTCACATTATTTTCATGCGAAATGAGATCCAAGTTCAACACAGTTATCATCGATCCGGAATCAATTAAAGTCATTGCACTCTTTCCGTTGACAGCCACTTCAACATATTGGAGATCACTCATAACTAATTTTGTTTCCTTGATTCTTTTTTATTTCTGCTCTCTGAAAGGAACTCAGTTTCTAATTTCTGTGGTTACTGCCTGATCATCTTGCGTGTGTCTTATCAATATAACCATTCCCGTCGATTTGCATCTTTATGGACAGTTCTTCGCCAGGTGTTGTAATCCGCAAATGTAACATTCTTTCGTTGATGTTTTTATTTCTTCCTTATTTGGAGTTCTGGTATTTTCTCTTGAATGAGGTGGAATATATCTCCGTACTGCTAAATTTTTTTGTTCTTCCCATGGCGATCGTTTGATAAAAGCTGAATACTCTCTTTGGAAACTTTCTCTCGGTTTTCTGTTGACATTTTCATAATTATCTAATTTTGAGGCAATTTGATCCGTTTCTTTTTTTAAATGTGTCCATTCGTCAATAAAATGATCATACATTTCTGGTGGTGTTCTCCTTTTGATTTGGTCAGTTACTATCAAGTCACACAAATCATCAAAAGTGTTAATTTGTAAGCCTCGAATCCATTGGTGTAAATAGTTTGTCAGTTCGTATGCAAAATCACCTCAAGTGATGTCTTGTTTTGTCTGATGCTTCACAAACAATTGTCTGAACTTCTCTGATATTAATTTATATCGTTTGAGGAGAATTTCTTTCACCTTATTGTAATCGTTCGTGATTTCTTCGTTTCCTTGTGCCATGATGTGTGCAACATCGTTTGGGTCATTTCCTATGGCCTTCAAAGTGTCAGTACAAACATTTTTGCGAGCTTCTTGATACTCAAATGTAAGTGTCTTAGACACAATTCTGGCACGCACTTTTACATGTTAAAATTGTAATAAAAATTTAACTCACGCATTCTTTATCAATTCCTAGTCTCAGCAATGGCAAGAATACTTAACCATCAGTCAGGTCGAACCCGATTACCGAGTTTCTCGATATTGTCATCCATTTTTGACGTGGACGGGCGACCCGGGAGTAAATCATCTTCAACGTCTTCTCGGCCAGCTTGAAAACGCTTAAGCCACTTATAAACAAATGCACGCGATAGACATTCATTGCTATATACTTTCAATAAATTTTAGTTTCAGTAGCGGTTTTTCTAAGTTTCATGTGGGATTTCACAACAATTCGTTACTCTATTGTTACACTTATCCTTTTTCTGGCGAAACAATAAAAATTACTCCAATGCAAACGAAGGTTACGGCTATACTGATTTGTTTACTGAAGCGAGATGCACTGCATTTGAAAGAGAAGGCTTCACTCTAAACAGCTGGTGTATGGTGCATGCGTACTTCTTCTGTAGCAGCATTATATTGGATAAGAAAACTCATCGATAAGACAAGGTTAGAATGTTAGACAGTTTGTACATTTTTTTGTACACTCATATAAATCCAAACTCACTGTATAAAGTATTCGCATAGTATTCTGACCTGATGAGGAAGAAGAACAATTTCCACTGATTCAACACTGTTAAAAGCACAACTACGAAGTACTGGGAGCTTTGATATACGAGGGATTCTCTTTGCGAGGCTATACAGATTTGGATGTATGCAATGAAATGATTCTGAATATACAAATGTATCAAAATAAACCTTTCAATGGCCATATGGTAAGGCCATATGGTATCGATCAATAAATGAGGACCTATGATTATTATGCATTAGGATAAATCTATCGAATATAGATTAATTATTATGGATAATATTATTCAGTCATTTCTAGTGAGGTTTGTTGCAAAGTAATTCCTGATTAAGTCAGTTAATTAATTTAGGAGCCATCTCGCTATCATTTGACTCTAATCCGATTGAATATCACTAGGGCTTTTCAGGGAGAAAAGTTAAAGGTCTAAATTTCCTCTCAAGATTTTTGAATGAACTGTAGTAAAGTTTCCTGGATTATGTTCTTCCATACTTATTCACGTATCCAACAACCTGATTTCCATTATGGAAAGATGTTGTCCACCATATTTTAATGCTAGTAGATGTATTCCCACACAAAATTTAAAAGTTTTTGAGAAATAATTATTGCGAAACTTAGGATGATTATTTTTGAAAACCAAAGACCCTTTCAAATTTGGGATTACCTAACTTATAAGATATAAAATAATCTAACATTAATGAAAGAAAAACTTTTAAGTGACATATAGCTTAATTATTATAAATTTATTTACTTAATTTAAAATTATCCTCAAAAAAATGCTGATAAAATAATATTTTGAGGCTTGTATACGTATAAATTTGTATTGAAGGAAATCAAATTGAAGTCAAGCTTCAAATAGAAATTTTATTTTTTGTGTCCCATATTTGATAAAATATGAGACAATATTGGAAATCGACTTTTTAGTCTAATGTAAGAAGATAAAATTTAATGTATAAACTAAATGAATAATACCTTTTAAGGCTTTTAAAATACTAATATAAATATGTATTTATTTCTGAATTAAAAAAAATATATATTCATGGAAGGGACGCCACATAGTTATATTTGACGGTCATATCATCTTTGAAATATTTAATTCATTTTTCAGTTCTTTATTTTTCTCTTACGTATTATGACTTTTAAGGCTAAGAAGTTAAAACTAACATTTTGTCTGATTCCTATACAGAATGTGATTATCACTTTAATGAATGATTTTTTTTATTTATTATTTATTCATATTCTTATTCATAATTCAGGTTGTTGTTTTTGGATATTTGAAAGTTTCTGTATTTTAATTTTAGAAAAAAAATTGGGATATTCATCAGAAGGATATCATCTTTAGTATGAAACAAATATTTATATATATTTTGCTAACAGTTTTTAACCTTATTTTTACTTATTACAAGTGTAAGAAGTATAATATATGGACTATGCTCTTTTCACTTATTTAAGGCTCCCGTCTACCCGCCATTTTGATTTCGTCAGCTTAATGTTAATCCTATGGAATTTCGACTTGAACTCTCGCATCTTTATTATTTGAACTATTTGAAAGCAATAAAGTGCATTAGAAAGAGTTAAAAATAATGAATACTTCTGTGGAATTACTTTTTTTCTAAAATTTTTTAAAATATTTTTATTCTTATTTTAATTATTCGTTTGCGAGTTTTCCGGTCTTTAAAGAATATTTTCAAATACTTTTAAAAATCGGAGGAAAAAAGTAATTCCACAAAAGCATTTTTTTGCTTTACCTTGCGTTTTCAGATGCACTTAATTGCATTCAAATAGAACAAATAGCAAAGATGGGAGAATTAAAGTCGAAATTCCATAGGATTAACATAAATCTGATGAAATCAAAATGGCGGGTAGACGGGGGCCTTAAATGAAAAAGTTTATACGAGTAGTTTGTGATAAGATATAATACCTCAGTGCTTCGGTCTGTTATTTAATCGGTTTGAATAGTTTTTGAAATGTTTGAATACTCATATGCACAGATGAAAATTTTAAGAAATTAATTATTTCAGTAAAAAACAATAATTAATTGTTTCATATAATTTATGACATTACTGACTAATTTATTATTCATTACATACATTTGGTTCATTATACATCATTGAAAATTTATGATCGCATAATTATAACGCTTAACTTTAAGTGACTCTTAATCATTTTTTTTTGTGTGTGTGTAAACGATTTACGATTATAGTAATATATTCCTAAACCTCTCTACGTTGAAATACTTCGTTCAACTATTTAATCCTAAATTATGGGTTTTTTCTTCTAATGAGGCGGAACAAGACAGATAAATGCATAAAATAAACTAGCGTATACGGAATATAAACCTTCAGTAAATCTTAAATCTCTTATCTTGTACAATTCTTTCTAAGGGTCTTCCAGTGAAAGTTTTGAAAGTGCTTTTATCACAACATAATAAATCATATAAAACTGAAATTTATTGTACAGTTATTGAATTATTTTAGGAAGTAATTTCTTATCGTTTGATTATAACCGCAAAGAATGTAAAGTTCATTAAATTTATATATGACAACCAATTACCATAAACATAAAAACTAAGAATTTATTTCAAGTTTTAAACTATATCGAAACGGAAAGAACACAAATGCGTTTGAACTCACAACCACTTGTAAAAAACTAATATTTCGCTTTCAAACATAACGAGGAACTAAAAAATGTGGTGCACTGTTTACTGTTGCCATAATGTGTATAAATATAAAGTTATAATAATATAAATATAAAATGAATATAAAATTTAAAAGCAATAATGAGTGATAAATAAAAACAAGCATCTATAATCGTTTGTAAAAAATATTATTAAGGTAAATAAACTATTAAAAATAAACTCTAAAGAGAAGTATTATCGTCTGCTTGAAAATATAAGATGAAGTAAAGTGTTCAAAACTCCATATATGTTTGAGTCAAGAGAAAATTTGTTGTTTGTTTTCACTCTTGTTACAAATCCAAATTTGAAATCAATAGTTGTTTTCTCAAATAAATATTTCCTTTTATTTTATTTTATAAACGTCTTACACAATACGAACTTATGACAAAGCATTCAGTACAAATAATTTCTTCGACTGATAAGACCTAAATGATGAGTAGAGTTAGTTACATTCCAGATGATTTAAGACCGGACTGTTTAATGTATAAAATAAGTGGGAGCAGACAGAATACAATGGCTTGTAGTATTTCTGACAGATAATCCAATATTGGACCGATAAAGTTAACACTTTCTCCCGATGTAGTTATTATCAATGAATGGACACTTTCGATATTAGGTTAGATTTATAACACGGGTAAATTTGCTCTGGATTTCAGATTTTCGTCTCATAGAAACGTTATCTACTGCATTTTAATAGCAGTCAGATCAGAAGCAGAGTTCTTTGAGTAAAATATTTCTTTTTCAAGTTCTTTTAGAACAAATAAGATATTTGACAAAACCATGAAATAGTGATTATACAGCAATGTGTTCCATTTTAATTGGATTGAATTCTTCAATTGTGATTCGAAACGTGTTTTTTACGGTTGAAAGTAAATGTGTTAGAATGTGAAGTCCACTAAAATGTATTGTCTTAAAGATTACGATGATATTGCAATTACGGTTAAAAAGCATTGTAAGTATAATTTTACAACATTTATTGATAAGAATATTTATTTTGATAATATCTTTAATTTGTGCCACGATCAGATAAATGACGATATTTGATACATAATTTTTTAACTCCCATACTAGTTTAAAATGTGTGAAAAATTTATTTTTTGCGTAATCTAAAATTGAGTTTTGTGTTTTCTTACAAGTTATGACAACATCTAATAATCATATTTATAAGTTCAAGTTTGGGTTGGTTTTACCAACTTCGCACTAGAAGCAACGCAAGGGCTATTGGCGACGGACCTCGTAATTTTGAACCTCGGTCAAGTGATGAGGACGACGCCTGAGCTCTGGCACACCCTCTCCAACTTCCACACCAAGCCAACAGGAGGACTTAGAACCACGACAGATTTGATGTGCTTCATCCCCGGCTACACGACGGCTTTTTTGTGGCATCGAGGCCAGAACCTACAACTTGACAAAACCAGCCAATCACGAGCCCGCTACCATAACTACTAAGCACCGCGGCCTATCAATTCACGCAAAAACGGAGTTATTATGGGAAACGAAATGAATTTTGCGTATCCCAAAAGTTTTTTAATATGATCGTACGTTTCAATAACTCATTCTTTTAAGGCCACCATATCGAATTCATCACAAACATAATATTACCTAGTTTCATATTTCCTCATAATTGATGATTTAGAGGACAAACTATTTTTATAAACTTAGTACTAAGTGAATCTGAATGTTTGCAAAACGTTTCTAGAGAAAATTTTTCAATTGACGTAACTGCGTATACAGAAAACAATAGCATAAGTTTGCTTTGTTAGTTGTTACATCAATTTACTTAGTAAAACAGTAATACTACTTTTGAGTGCATGTATCTTATTTTGTATGATACAACACATATAAATGAATAGTGAGCATACATACTATGCCAAACATACACATTTGTATGCATGTGTTTGACATTTTCTTTATTTAAAATATCAAAAATCGTTTCTGTTAAATGTCATGTCTTACTATAAGATAAGCAAAGGTTCATGTCTATTATAAATTGATGTTTCTGTAGTACCACATCATAACAAATGAGGACAAAATTCTTAAATATGTGCCACAATCAGATAATGACAATATTTGATATATAATTTTTTAACTCCCATACTGAATTAAAATCCCTTTAATTCAATGTTTTACACTAGTAATCACTTTTTCTCTTTTGGAAGTATATGACAGAGTTAATTTACAGTTAAAGTTCTGATCTTAAATCCATCTTAGAACAATGAAGGTGTTCACAGAACATTGGCTACTCCATATGTCGTCATGGCTCGTATGTTTATTTTTTTTTTTATACTTTATTCTTGGAATATATATACTCTGTACTAGATTGACGTCACTTCTCTTTCTAAAGCGGAAATTGATGCGCTGCCCGCTCAGACAGTTTCGCAGACTAGACGTTGTCCTTGGCGAGAGCAGAGGTCTGTAAGATGAATTCTGGTGTAATTGTATAAGTGTGATATGAAGTTGTTAATAAACGATTTTGAACATAAAATGGATGCCTCGAAATATATTTGCCACTACGCCACACTCGAAAGAATGCTCTGAGATAATGACCTGAAGAAATAAAAAAAGAGATAATGACCTTTTTACTTACTTAATATAAGAATTTGTAGAATTTTTTAAGAAGCAAGAAATGTTGATCAATTAGTTTATTTGTTGTGATATTCCGTAAGGCCAAAATGAGTAAAGCATAGTCTATAATTAACAGCATAATCTATTTATTAATAGCTTAATTAATCAATGCTACAGCATAATTAATTTATTTGTTGTGATATTTCGTAAGGCCAAAGCGAGTAAAACTACTAGCGCTACAGTGCAAAATCGATTTTACAAAGTAAATTCCTGAAACTATAGCTCCATTATAAAAATTTGTTTCAGAACTGCACTGACTACACTTTTCCATTTCCTGTTCATAGTTAGAACATTCTTTCGAGGAAACCAATCGTCTGTAAACTTCTTTTGATCCAAAATAATAAAGAAGTATATTAATTCTTATCTTCATATATTAATGAAACGTGAATATATAATAAGCGAAATATATTATATTATACTCCAATTAATATTACAAAAATTTAAAATAAATGGGTTTATCTTTGGCACCGTGTTTCCATTCCATTTTTGCTACGTATCAAAATAACCTCGTTTAACCTGTCAATGCTTTGTCATATAAGAATGCACAATAATCGCTAAATGATATCTTCCTACACAAATTCAAGGTTTTTAACCTAAGATGTATCTTACTTCTGAATCAGAAATGAATCCAGAAGATACCAGAAAAAAGGAATTTTCTCGCGAAAAGGATGGAGAAGTAAAAGAAATTTACCAATACTACGAATTTTTCCACAAATCCTTCCTTTTACTTTGTTGATTTTTTTTCCTTTACATAATCCCCTCCTTTCCGTTCACTTCACCATCAGGTTTCTGATCTTTTAACGCCCCTTATTCTTACTTTAATATTTCACACTATTTTCGAAGCTGTCCAAATTTCTTAGAGAAGTGAAACTTTCTAATGGAATCTAGGAATATTTTCTTAGCACTTTCAGAATTTTCTAGAAAGTTCTTTTTTGTTTGTTTGTTTTTTTATTGATGAGCCTATTTTCTTTTCTGGAGGGCTTAATGTCCCATTTTGTATGGGGAAATTCCGAATTTTCACAGTTGGGATCATCCGTAGAAAGAACTGCATTTAACTTGATAAAACTACTGAGACTGGGAGAAAAAATAGCTATGCTGTTATGTTCATCTAGATTTAAAAGCTGACACACACAAAATTTATTATGTTAAATCCTTACAATTTTAGTTACATAATCAGTCGATAAAAGCATTTGTATGTCGTATGAAAAGAAGAATAATATATTTATGAAAATAAAATTACCAGATTACGAGTTAAGTATCGATAAAAAAAAATGATTTTATTGTAAGCATTTGTTCAGAATGAATAAAATTAAGTAATCGGAGAGTGAAACGTAGCTGTATTTAATATATAAAATGAGGAAGTTTAGTAGTAATTGCATATTAAAGGAACGTTAATCCTAATGTTATCAGAAGCTTAAAATGCATTCATATAAACTCAGGCTTATTGAGAAATATAACACATCGATCAATAACTCCCGAGACTAACCCAGAGATGGCACTCGTAGTAAACCAGTAACCAGGTCTTTCTAGAGTACTAACCTTTGCTTGAAACGTGTCAAAATTTTAAGTCGATCGGACCAGGAAAAAGGTTTTTTGAAGTGAAGTGAAAAAGGTTTTTTCCAAGTGGGTGCCGCGATTGCTTTCGATGGAACAAAAACAGCAACGAGTCGATGATTCAGAAAGCTGTTTATCGCTATTTACTCGCAACAAAAAAGATTTCTTGTTTTTTTTGCAAAAAAAAAAAAAAAGATTTGGAAAAGCGTTGGAACGATTGTATCACCCTAAAAGGTGATTAAAAAAAGGTGTTATGTTGATGAATAAAAAAAAATTTTGCAAAAAAAATGTTTTCAATTTTAGACTCGGGAGTTATTGATCGATGTGTTAAAAAAAATGTAGATTTCAAACTATTAGTTGTCTAATCCCATTTCATATTTCTTTTCGTTATGAATATCATTGCTTATTTGAAAATTTTGTCTCTCTTTAAAATAAATATTTTGCAAATTATTTTTCGTGTTTCAGAAATTCTTCTTTGATTTTAGTATACATATGCATTAAACAATAATTAATCGTATGTGTCACTTATTTCTTCGACTTAAAATCAGCATACTATCCGTCAATTAAATCATGCACTTAAGCATTTATTGCAAAATTTCACTCAAAATTTTCTAGAAGGATTTTTTTTCTATTAAGAAAGTGTCGAATTTATCATTCGGAAAATAAATTAAAAACATTTTTGAAATGTTTTTTTCTATCAAACATTCATATTTTGTAATTGACAGTCATTCCGGGAAAAAAACATACATAAACTAAAATAATAAATGTATAAATAATCTAAACACATTGAATCATTTGAATTTTTTTTTATTATCTATTCATTAAAATTATGCTGATTTAAAATGAACATATATTTATAGAGTACCGATGTATATGTGGGAAAACCAATACTTTTTGTGATAGCTTTTTAAAGTCTACGTACTTATCATTAACCTCTGCCATATTTATTTGAATGAAATGTGCATAAACGGGTTTGGAGAACATTAAAAATACTTAGATTGTAGAACCGAGCCGAATAATTAAGTCGGATTATTTTTTGATGACAAAGTAAACGAAAAATAGCATTTGTCTATTCTATTAAAATATTTAAATTAACGCATCCATTAAAGGCTCCAAGTTAAGAAATTTTCGTCAGCAATTACGTTTTGGCAGAAAGTTAAACAATGATTAATCCCATTTTAAAAATCTGATTCAATCTTAGGTTCAATAGGTTATATAATTTGACAAAGATAATTTGTTAAAATAATTAATAGTATTCTTTAATTATTTTTTCATAAAAGTACTGTCCTGCATTTACACACTTGTTCCACAACTCATTTAACTGTTCAAACATCAATTTGGATGGGACATTTCAGTTGTTTTTTCACCTTTTCTTTAACTTCTTCTGAATCAGGAAAGCGAAAGCGGTGCTCCTTCAAATTTATTTTTCATCAAAGCAACGGGAGATAAGTCCGATAATGCTAAATCGGAAGAATAACATATGGCTCCTAAGTGGTAACATTGTGCCTAGCAAAATACTTTTCCTGATCAGGGAGCAATGTTCTATCATCCTCTCACACTAAACAGATTATTTTCATCACGTTTTAATCTAAATCAATCAGTTTCATGCTCTTTAACACTCTCACACCGAGCTAATTCTTTATACAAAGGCTTAATCTTAAGCAAACAATTTTATTCTATGTCAACCTTGTCCTATACACTGAATTAAAAGAAGCTAAAATAATACTGTTATTGGTTTTTTTTTCTAACATACAATTCAATTACTTTAAAGCAAATCCTTTTAAGCAAAAATCCATCATAAGGATAGAAAAAATAAATATTTTCTCAAAATACCATATTGAGATCGGATGGCGTTACCTATACCTTTAGGAAAGTTTCATGCATTAATATTCAAGACTCGAATAAACCATAGAGAAGCATCTTGCCAGCAAAATGAAATATACGTCGTAGTAAATGGTTTTCCCCAATGAATTCATACAATTTGTGTGCCATTCAATAGATTTATAGCTATTCATGTGGGATTAATGAATGAGTTTTATTCTAGCCGGAACAAAATAATAGGCCGTTATCGGAATTTCAATTTGAGTAAGTGCTCTTTTCAATCACAGTGGAGCCATTGTAAACAATTTCAACGACAAGGAATCTTTGTTGAACTTTACGATGAACAATAATTTCCTGCGGATTACCCTTTTCATTTAAAATTCCGATAAAACATTTATAGATAACAAGTTAAGGACTGAAATATGTTTAAATAATACTCTTTGATAACTTAATTCTGTACATCGTATTTATGTCATTCGAAATTTAAACGTCTGCAGTGACAAGTCGAATAATTCTGTTTATGTTTTATCTGAAATCTAATAGTTCTGTTATTAATTTCATTATGCTCTAAAAATTAATAAAAAAATATCCTTGTACCCCCAGTACAATAAAATAGAATTTTGTTTACCAATTATACTATTTATTTTTCAACGTAGATTCTTAAAAATATTTTTTATTCTTATTTAATACTTTTTTATGCTGGTGAGTCAGTTAAATATTATATCGCGTATGAACAGTCAATTATGCGTGTTTGTATTGATTGTTGTATATACAATAATAATAGTAATTCTTATTATCAAAATATTTTAATACTTTGGAACCATTATTGCTATGCTAGAATGTTTCATAAACATGGAACAGTTGTATGTGCAACTGAGGATAAAATTTCAAAAATAGATGTGAATAGGTTTTATTAGAAAGTGTGATTTGTTGTAACTTTATTGATAGAGTAATATATATGCTGAACTGATAGCTATCGGGCTTGGGTCTTGTACTTTTAAAACTCGTAATGAAGTAGTTATAATGGATGTTAAATCAGTCTGGAATAAAGTTCCTCAAGTTGAAATATATTGGATTTAGAGTGAGAAATTTTAGCTCGTGTTTCAACATCTTCAATTGATTGTGTTCAAAATTGCGACATGCGTCTACAATTTTAAACAAACCTTGAGACAGGCATTTTTCCCATTTAACTTCACAGCTATATTCAAGTCTAATTAAATAGTCAGTAAGCTAAGGTGACCAGATTTTTACATTCGAAAAGCTGGACACCATTGACCAGGAGGGGGGGGGGTGATTAAAAATTTGATGCCTAAATAAATTATTTATCTAAATCATCTGAATAGCTGATTTGTTGACATCACTTGTTTAACTAGCACTAGAACGCAGTGTGATGTGTATCGTATGAGAGACAGTTACAAAACTCAATATGAGAAGGCGTTACTTCGTGTGGGCGACCAAAAACCTCCTCATCCCCTGACTCTTATCCTCTCTAAAATTCCCCTACGTTTCCAATTTTTGTATAAGATATAATTCCTGTACAACAATGTTCCAAATGGTGCTAAATCGCTAGCGGAACATGTCGCCATAAGAATAAAATCTGTGGAAGTGTACAAAGTGTTCTCTCTTCATTTTACAGCTACAAAATATTTTCAGCGCTGCCAATGCCGAAAAATGCCACTGTTCATTAAGTCAAAACAATGGTGGTCGTATTCTAGTTACTGATCAAAGTGAACTTGAATAAGCAGTTCCTGATAATTAGTTCTCAACAATTATTTTTATTATACTGCTGTTTGTAGAAAATGCAACACCATGAAAGAATCATCAGAATCAAATGAAATTTAATGCAGAAACGACTTGTACTGATACAAATAAATGATGAAATTTTCAAAACAAAAGAAACAAATTAAGCGTCCGAAATCAGTATTTGGTGCAGCCACCATGCGCTGCAATAAGTGCTGCTATACGACGTGGCATGGAGTCAAACAGATGTTGAATATCTGCTTGAGGAAGAGAATTCCATATCGCTTGTATGCGCAACCAAAGTTCGTCTTTGGAAACTGCAGGACGCGGATCACGAGCGAGACGCCGACCAACCATATCCCACACGTGCTCAATAGGCGACATATCCGGTGAATAAGCAGGCCAAGGAAGAAGTTGCATGCGTTGTGCTGAACAGAAGTCTCGAACAGTCCGCGCAACATGTGGGCGTGCATTATCCTGCTGAAAGATAGCTCCAGGGATGCCTTGAAGGAAAGGAACGACTTCGGGCTGTAGCACTTCACGGACGTACCTGTTGCTATTGAGATTACCCTCAATTCGTATCAAATTGGATCGTCCATGATACGAAATCGCACCCCAGACCATAACTCCGGGTGTTCGACCACTATGTCGTTCAATAATACACTCAGGAAGGCAGCGTTGACCGGCATAACGTCTAACACGAACACGGCCATCATGGGTCCACAAATTGAAGCGTGATTCATCTGAAAAGACAACTTGGTGCCAATCAGCTCGCCTGTCTCTGTGCTCAAGAGCCCACTGCCGACGCAGCCGTCGATGATTCGCCGTGAGGGGAATCCTGTATAAAGGCACCCTTGCACGCAATCCACGGCGCAGCAGACGACGACGAATTGACGAAGCCGACAATTGTACACCTGTAGCAGTAGACCAACGTGCTGCCAGCTGCCTGGAGGAAGCTGTGCGATCATTCACCGCCATGCGGAGCAGGTGTCGATCATCGCGCTCTGACGTCACCTTCTGTCGTCCAGTGCCTGTTTTTCGAGTTGTTCGGTGCTCGTCGGTCCACTGCTTCCAAACTCGCATCACTGTGGAACTGTTCCGCTGCATACGAGCTGCTATTGCGCGATAGGAAAATCCTCCTTCTCGAAGGCCGATTATCCTCCCTCGTTCAAACTCCGTAAGTTGCTTGAATTTCTTATTCTTCCGTCGTGGAGGCATACTCAGGTCTCACTAAACGTTTGCCACTAACAAATAATCATAGACTTTTTTCAACGTCCCGTTACAGCACTTTATTTATACGCTTTCAGCATCAATTCAGAGGGCGCTGCGCGCGCCGCGCACGCGCGATGGCTCTGAAACTTTATTAATTTGCATAATATCCTATAATTGACATTTGCTGCGAATTTCATTTGATTCTGATGATTCCTTCATGGTGTTGCATTTTCTACAAACAGCAGTTTATAAAGTTTAACTTTATAAAATTTACAAAAATATTATAAAGCTCATATCCTGGTGAAATAGCTACATGGAAGCCGAAAACCGTATATTCCCTTCCAGTTCTCCCGCCATTCTCTAGCTTATCGTGAACTCTTTCTAAAATTCGGGACTTCCTTAAGACCCCGCGGGACTCAGGATAAATTGTTAAAAATCGGAACTGTCCCTCTAAAAGCGGGACGTCTGGTCACCTTACAGTAAGCTCAATTGAAAATACGTAAGAGAAACACAATACGTTGATTATCTGATCAAAGAATGTAAAAAATCACACTCTCTTGGATCCCTCTTTACTAAGTTGATCTTAGGTTATGTTCAGGTATTGAGGTCTTAGATTACCAAAGCCCTCTTTCCAGTTCAAACACGTTTTGCATATTACAACTTCAACTCCCATTACTCTAACTGGGGGCCGCTTTTAAGTCATTTCAATATAAATGATTAATTACAATGGTTCTATCCCAGTTACAAGTATTTTTTAATTTGTTGTTATCTTCTATCTCCCTTCTTTTTCTTTTCAATTGTGTTTCAGAAATGCATCTCATTTTCCCTTATTCATTTCTTATATTTATTTAATTTACTTAATCACATTTGATTTGGTAGTCGAAAAGTTGTAATTATATTCAATTCGAATTACCAAACAGTCCCCGATGTTAGTGAAGAGAATATCACGAATAGGCCAACTTCATATCCTTTTTTATGAGAAAGATATAAATATAAAATAAACTTAAAATTTATATATTGACACAATTTTTTTAATTTATGAACACAAATAACAGTTTAACGAAAGAAATATATTTAATTAACAATTTTTATAATTTTTACGAAAATTCACTTTTGAAATATGTTAATACTTTTTTTAAGAATCTCATTAAATTCCTGTAAATATAAATATTAAAATATTTAAAAAATCATGGAACACTAAAAACTTAAAAGCAAGATATGACATTATTGAAAAATATTTACACTTCTTTAATTATGCATGCAAATATATTAAAATTACTTATATGTTGTATACACAAATATGTACAATTTCTTAAAAATATATTCAAATCATATACACAATCATAAGTAAAATATATACTGATGCTTTTCGTTTTATTTAATTTTGTTCATAACATTAAATTCCGTTAATTAAAATCCAGTTAAAAATTTCTGAATTTTTAAAGATTCTTTATCTTTTGGAGTGGAAACTCTTACTCCACTAGAGTTCATTTTATATTTTATGCGAAAAAAATAATTTATTTAACATATGCCTGGAGATTAGTGATGCATCAGTGAAAGTTTTGTTCAGCACATTTATGAGAAATGGTTAATTGAAATATTTTCATTATTTTTATATCGTCTTCTTTGAGGCAGAAGAATAATGAGGGAAAGGAATGTAACGGAACAGAATTGCTTTGAAAAAAACAGTTATCATTATTATATTTCACTATACGTCTTAAAAAATTTATTGCAATTTGTTTTTATTTACAATGCCTGTCAAGCAATTGTTTTAAATACACCTTATAACAAAAAAAAATAACAAAAAAAAACGACGCAGCAAAAAGGAGTTATTCGATGGAGACAAAAATTGGCGGATAACAAAATTATGTACAAAATAGAAAATTATTAAAAATTCAAAAAAATTGAATTATTTATTTCAGAGTTACAATATCAAAAATAGTGAGCTCAATAAGGTGTTGAACCACCTCTAGATTGGATGCAAGCTGCCACACGACTAGGCATTGAGTGATAAAGCTCCCTGATGGTCTTCTGCAATATTTCTTGCCAAATTTGCTCCAATAGTCGGGCTAGGTCATCAACATTCTCTAGTAGATGCGGTCGCCTTCCCATCACAACCCAGACATGCTCGATTATAAAGATATCTGGTTGGCCAAGGAAATGTTTGACAAGCTGTAAGACAGTTCATAGCAACACATGCCGTATGTGGTCTGGCATTACCTTGCTGAAAAATAAGGCCAAAATACTGCAAGAGGAACAGTAGCAAAACAAGTCTCAGAACGTCGTCAACGTATTGCTATGCTGTAACTGTGTCTCTAATGACAACCAAAGAGGTCTGACTATCAAGGGAAATGGCACTCCAGACCATAACTCGTGGTTGAGGGCCTGTGTGGCGTGCAATAGTGAAAGCAGGATCAGTACGCTGCCCTGGGCTCCTCCACACACGTCTTCGATGAACGTCAGGACACAATTGGAAGCGGGATTCGTCACTAAGATACGTCGGGATACGTCCCCAGTCAGCATCTTTCCAACCTGATTGAGCCAAGCACTTCTGTAATCTGGCTCAACTGTAAGCAGGCGTGAGTAGTAGGTGGCTTAGAGGTCGGTAAATTTCGTTCTATCAGCCATCTGTGATTGTACATGGTGGACACTAGTGAGCGAGTCACACGTCTGATGGTTGATAGCGATGAATCAGGCGCTGTGACAGCTGATCGGATACTCACTCTGTCCTCACTATCTGCCCTAGGTCGTCCGCTACCATTATGACGCTGAAATCTGCCATTGCCCACCCTTTCTTGCCAGCATCTTCTAATCGCCGCATCGCTTCGACCCATATGACGAGCGATTCTCCGATATGCCCAACCTACCTTTTTCAATCGAATGTTACGATCTCTTTCAAACTCTGACAGTTGCTCGTAATGAGCTCGAATCCTGAAGCGAGGCATTTTTTTCAGTCGTTAAAAGTTATCTTAAAACGCAATGCAACAGAAATTTTGACCGTCAGATTGAGAATCGCTTCTTATATCGCAGTTCCGATGCGCTGTAGCCCTCAGCTATTGATTCATTGGATACCAAATTTTAATCATGAGCATATTAATTCCAAATGTCTTTACATACGAAATTTCATTACAATCGGGCAACTCCTTCCGAGTGCGTCGTATTTTTTTTTTTTTTTTTGTTACAAGTCTTAAAAAGTTTGAAAATTTAATATTAAGATATGAAGTAAAATATTGTTCTGAAATTTCGTGAATTACCTAAGCTTTGCATTTTCAGAAAGCCAAATTTCCTTCTAATTACAAAGATTTCTTTTAAAATTGTATTTAAAAGAGAATAGATACACCCATTTATACTAATTAATTCATTTGTCTTTTTTACTTGTACAATCTAATTATTTTTTTATATAAGACAAAACATTTATGATACATTACGTCTTGAAGAGAAGGCTTAAGATACGAAGTCATGAAAAGTCTCATAAGAAGTTTTTCCTGATTACTGCGAAATTGTGCACAAAAAAACTGGTCACTTGCAAAATCGATTTTACCATTTCTTTAGAAATCTCATTTTTTGAAATCACACATACTCTCATAAATTTCTTTGATTTATGACTATAACGATGTGGTACTTTTGACCCAATCACATTAATCTCTGGTTGAATTCCATTTATTTTGACTGAAAAGTGCTTTTTTAGAGTACGTGATGCAAAGGTCATTCAGAAAGAGATATTTATCATTTCCCCCTTTTTATTTTAGAAAGAATGCATGCTTTGTGATGTTTTACGCTAAACTTCTTACAATACCTCATAATTAGATCAGGCAGCTGGAGAACAATTTATGATCACTGTATTTATACATGTTCCTCTTCTTTCGACATCTTAATTATAATATTAAAATATATGCACTTATCATAAATATTAGAAATGTGAAGTTTTTTTAAGTAAAAAAAAAAAATTCATGTAAATTAAGCTTTGCTTCACATATCAAGAGACCCTTAGATAAATTTCCGGAGATGGTCTTTTGAGTTCAGAGAACTATTTGTTCTTTAATACTAGCCGGAGTATACGTTCTTTTAAGTAAGTTTTATTGAAAACTATTTGCGTGGACGTTTGATCTAATTCTGTATGTAAACCAACAAGTAGCAACTCTTTCTGGAGAGAAAAAAGGAATGCCAGGCTTTTATTCATCTTTTTCCTAGGGAGCTGTATCTACTTTTTCCACAGAGTAAGATTCGATACATTTTCATAAAAGTTTCACTCAATAATTA
Source organism: Nephila pilipes (assembly GCA_019974015.1). Classification (NCBI taxonomy): domain Eukaryota; kingdom Metazoa; phylum Arthropoda; class Arachnida; order Araneae; family Nephilidae; genus Nephila; species Nephila pilipes. Next base: position 33,656 of record BMAW01086961.1, read on the forward strand.
TAAAATTTTATTTATTTTAAGGAATTCTTCTTGCATAATGTTATCAATAATATCAATAGTTTCGTGTAAAACACTAACATCTTTGATTTTAAAAAATATGTCAGGTTAAGCAATGGTCTAGTGGTTTAACTATAGTTCAAAATTATGCATTCTAGAGGCACCAAACATCTGCTATTCTGCTTATGTATGCTTAAATATAATATGCTCAAGCATACTTAAAAGAATTTAATAAATACAAAAATATGAAGGTACCACAAAAATATTTTGAGATAAATGTAGAAGGAAAAGAGTTTTAAAAGATAAATACTTCTAAGGAAGTCTACTTCATTTTTCTATTTATTTCAAGGAGTCACACTCTTATAGTTAATACTCTTCAGATTAATATCTCCTCAAAAAACTACTTTTTTCCCGCAAAAGCAGAATAAAGTCGATAATTTCTTTTAATTAAGTTATTCACTTTGTTCGTTTGAATTCGTTTTCTGGAATTTATTGAGTTGGCTTGCTGTTGTGCGGACCTTCCAAATTTCTTAAAACGTTTTCCATGACTGCCTTAAAATAAATAAAACGTTGTACAATCCAGGTTTAATAAATTCTGATTTAATATTTTAAATATAGCACACACTTTCTCTCTTATATGAATACTTCACACATATTAACATTTACAATGTTTATATATATACAGAAAATGCATCACCCGCGAGAGTAATTACGAGTATCTTCAAGAATCATAGGTATAATTCTTACCTGCTCATCTATCGATGAAAAGTGATGTCTTTTAGCATATCGATGTTACTTCTACCTATCTATGATCATTATACTTCAGTTAAAAGAAGAGAATACTGCGAAGTTTGTCAACATGAGCTTTTCTTCTGTATGGTTGAATTATAACCCGAGATGATACTTAAAGTTTAATATACCATCAGCTTCAATATTCTACCAATCATGGATACGTAGTCATCCGAGAGAACTCGTGTATTTCTAAGTATATTCTAGGCCTAGTTTGCGTGATATTGAAATGGAATCCTGATCAAAATGCAGATGAATACATTGTTATACAAATGTAAATGCATAATCCTCAAAAAGAATATAGACAATTTATTATTCAACGTACATTCAGTTTCACAGATGTTATAACATCAATGGTATAATATATTTGAAATGCAATTTCCATTTTAATTATATTCTAGAAATAAATGCGAAGTTTTACATATTGCTGCAATTAAATTTCTGTAATATTATGGATCTGCATAAAATAATAATCTAAAAGTTGTTAAAATTGATTTATCAATGACCTACAGAAGATAAAAAATGTCTTAGACAACTTCATGCAACAATTCCGAGTATAAACAATTTATGAAACATTAATAATAACTTGCATGAAATTTGGAATTAACCTGAGAATTACAACAAATCAATGTTATAATATAAAGATCCTAGAATGTGTGTGTGTGCAAATGAAATTCAAGACAAAAACTGAATTGCAGTTGACTCTATTGATCATGATAGAAAAAATTAACGTAAACTAATTTTCTTATCAAATTGTGTACATTAATTACCGAGTAATGGAAAATATTTCAAATAAAAGAAACTTCTTAAAGCAAATAAATTGAAAATTAGAGACGAGTAAAAATATTATTTAATTAATGGATTTAAGCATAAATTATTATCTAAATAATTCTGGTTTCAGTCGTAAAATAAAAATTAGTAATTTTTTATTTAGAATCACATCATACATTTTTTCATTGCAAAAGAATAGAAAGACATAAAAGTAAAGAAGAAAAATTATTTTTTACCGTATGATAAAAAAAGTCATCATTTTATTCTTATATATGCATTAAAAATAATATACAGATTACAGCGCAAGGGCTATTAAATATCTTTTACTTTCTTTAAAACCTTACAATTAGCTTAAGAAAGAAAAGAAAAGAATTACAAATGTAGAAAAAATACAAGGGAAAACATTAAAAATAATTATCTGTAATTTAACAAAAAAAAATATTGTAATAAAAAAAAAGAATCCTTAAGAAGAGGAAATACTTTTAAAAAGTAATTTATCCATCACATCTTGGATATAAAAAAAGAGCTAAAAACTATTTGGAAGACTCAAAACAAATAAACGGAAATAATTATCAAAGTTGCCCCCGCAAAATAATTCGATGCTAAGCTTCATGTGAAGTGGGTGAATTTTTTAAAGCTTCTGAAACGAATTTTTAAGATCTATTATTTTTATTCAGTTATATTTCATTTACAATAAATGTTCAGTTTTAGATTTGAATTAATTA
>BMAW01086967.1:0-24890 GCA_019974015.1 Nephila pilipes
TATTTTAAATTTATAAAATGAATTCACAATAGTTTCATTATTCTTACAATATTTATGAAATAGCTTATCACTACATTTAAAAGCAACATTATTCCCCACATAAACAGTTACTATAGTTTTCCTTATAAAACAGGAAAATAGTTCACCTTCAGTTTCAGAGACAATATGCATTCGGAATAGCAGCAAAAACATCCTCTTCAACAACAATAGTAAATACTCCACTCTATTTTCAAGTTGAGAATAAATAGAAATCAAGAATAATTTTCACTATCAAGACAAATATATAACCAGAATCGCCTTCATCAATAATAAGCAAAAGCAAGAGTAATAGAAAAATGTTTTCAACATCAATAACATGGAATATCAAATCATCATCAGATCAACAGCAACAGCAATCGAAACATCAATATTTAATATCAACATCTACAATAGTGTGCATAACAAATTCATCTACGGTTTCAGCATCAATTCATATCAAGATCATTTTCAAAATCAATAGTTAATTTATTCAACTTTCATACTCAATTTGAAGATCATTATCAATTGCAAGACACAATATTGGTTATAGACGTAAACAAAAGATGTAATATCACAATCTCATTACCTTATCCAATTAATCCTGAAGCTTCAAATACTACCTGAGTACAAACCATCTATTTAAACAAACATATCATCAAATGGAAAAGCATTATCATTACAAAAAACTAGCACGATAGGAAAAAAAAGTCATGAAAATAAACACTGCAAGAACATTGAAATTCAAATATTTTCCATTTCATTTCCCGACGATATAACTATCGTAATTTGTAAAATCAATTTCAATTTCAATTTTTTTTAAATTTTAGAATAAGAAACCGGAACCTCAATATTTGATATTTTTATTTACAACTTATATGCATTTTATTTCATTTAATCGTTCAATAAAATATTCAACATCCATTGTATTGCGTGTAATATTATTATATTTGAAGTTTATAAACGTTATTAGTTTCACGGTCTTGCTTGAAGTTACTTATATTCTTTTTTTACAATACCATTAGTGTACAATTATGCCTTTGAAAGAATGCAATATACAATATATGAGTGCTAATCAAAAATAATATAGTGTATGTATATATCAGTCAAAAGCTTTCTTTTCCTTAAGAAAAAAGTAATTTTTGGAAAAAAGTTGAATTAAAGAAACTTTGAGAAAGTTTTAAAAATGTTTGAGACAACATTTTGATTTTGCTTAATTTTGGCTTCAAATGTTTAAAATTTCTTTATAGTTTATTTTTAAAATCATGCTTTGAAATGCTATCAAATATTTACAACAGAGCATCAACAAATATTAAAATTTTTCTACTCCAAAATTTTTTAGCTTAAAAATATTTGAATGAAAAAAACTAATACAGCTTGACATACTTCTCGAAAGTCTATTTTCGACCAGAAATATGAATTTACTCAGTGATAATTACTGGCATATTCTTAACATGTAAAATCTAAAAATTCTATGAAAAGGAAAACAAAGCTGACTAAAAATCTCAAAGTTATAAGTCTTTATTATTACTTAATTTCTGGTATTTTAAACAGAGAATTAACTTTTTGTTACATGAAATTTGAGTTCCTGCTTTAAGAAACAAAATTGTTTACCTGTATTTTAGTTGCTCTTTTACTATAATATCAATGAGACGAATGGGGATAAAATTATTTGGAAGTACCTATAAATATTTGAGACACAAATAATTTTTCATTTTATTTAAACTTAACTTCTCATTCTTGATAATATGTTGAAAGTTATCTTGTAAACTTTCTTTCGGAAAATTAAATATACTTCATTCATAAGAAAATATTTCTTAAGAACTGGTCGCACTAAACATTACAACAAATCTATTGAGAGATGTTTTGAAGTATTTTGTAATAATGAACATTTTTAAGTAATCTCTATATCTAAGTAATATATATATATATATATATATATATTCAGAGAGAGAGAGAGAAAGAGAGAGACAGAAAAAGTCTTATGTATATATATATATATATATAAGACACAGAATGGTAAGTGATACATGAATACAATGAAAAAACATGGAACGTTTGTATGAACACAATATATTTTATTACCTATGTGTGTTCTTCATGAAAGGTGTTTGAAAAACTTTCGAGGAGCTACATCGCAGTTGGATCATTCACAGTGGATCACAAGACTTAATGTTGCACATCTGATCACCCAAGTCACCTGATATGGGCATACCTGTTTTCTAACTTTAGGGGTTTGTAAAAGATAAAGTGTATAAGCCGACATTATACACAAATCTAAATGAACCGAAACAACGTATTTTTGCGGCTGTGCAATAAATTACTAGTGATACTGTTTAAATTTGTTTTGCTAGAATTTACATACCAAATACACAAAATTGCTTATTTGTCAAACATGTTCATTTCAGTAACATAGAACCATTTGATAATAGTAAGATATAGTTTACACCATGTGAAAGCAGCACATAGAGTTGCATGTCTTATGAGGCAAGCATAGGGAGAAAACGAAAAAAATCTCTTTAAGCGGAGGTGATGTTTTCATATTCTGGCAATAAAAGAAATGGAGAAAAGGAATTTTTTCATTCAGTGTTCGATGGAATCTTGAATCTAATAGTAAACAAGATTCAAGTATTTGTAATGAGATAAATTAACCAATATAAAATATTATTTAAGAAAATAGTTCAAGTTTATAAAAATAAGCATTAGAGGAATAAGTAAATTTTATAATAGGAATTTAAAGAATTTGAAAAGCTGCTAAATTTGCTCTACCAATATAAGTATTTAGTGGATAAGTGCTGGATTTACAAAGTTATTATGTAAATGGAATTTGAGTCACTAGAAGCAACACGAGGGCTATTCGCTAAGGACGCCGTAATTTTAAATCTCACAAGTGACAAAGATGAAATTTACTTCAACCGTATTTTTTTCTATAATTTAGTAACATTTATACTTTATTCTATCAAATTTTCAGACACAAATACGAAGTTCGTATATTTACGTCAAAAAAGAGGATCGAATGTGCTATATTCTTATATGTATCTTTGTTATCGCTGCATAAAAAAGTATTTAAATATTTCGCTGGTTTATTATGTCAGAATAAAAAAAAATTACTAATAGGATATTATAAAATAATTGACACTCCTAAGTAGTAATTATTTCTGATAAAACGTCTTTACCATTTCATAACATTTTTTCTATTATTTTTTCCAAATTGACTACATCGAAATGTAAAATGCAATAGGTGATCATTTATCTTTTCTTTAATGATGCGCAATTATATAGTAACTAAATTTAGCTAAGTCTTTTTTTTTGTTTTTTGGAATAGTTAGTTTTAAATGCTCATGATTTCTTACGTTGTCAGAAATGGATGAAGAAATTCAGCATTATTTACTTTGCACAATGTCTTAAGAATATTTTTATAGAAAAATATTCTTATATATACTTTGAAAAAAATTACTGTAAAATTGCAATTATGAAAGTTGCTTAGTTTGAAGTTTTCTACAAACAGAGTTTTATATGTGTTACATATTGTTTCAGAAACCTGATTGAAAACTCTGACCATGACAGTGTTTTACCTGTTGAATCTCTAAGGGGTAGTACGTTCCTTTGGAGATTGTCATCCAACGCCTGAAGTTATTATTGTTCACTTATTATTATCGTAATAAAGTTCAATATTTTGACTGTTAGAGACAAGTTATTAGAGAAAACAAAAATATTTTTTTTTTTAATTTCCAAGTATTGTATTATCATTTCGCTTTCTATCATGGATTAAAAGTTTTATAATCTAAAACTTTCTCGATTACGCAAAATAAAATAACCAAACCTAAATTGAGAAATCATGTACTTTTATTTAACTCTCTAGTTTCAGTTCGATGAAATTACTAGGACTGACCAACATCTTAGATATTGTTCTTATCAGATACCTTTTTTTCATTCTCACTTTCAACTCAATCTTGTTACACACATGCACACATATATATCTTGTAACACACACACACACACATATATATATATATATAAATATATATATATATATTTATATATATATTTCGGTATACTACTAGCAGTGTTACTTATCATGACAATGGAACCAATAATATTTTTTGTTTTGCTTTTTATTGTAAACTGATTTCATTCCCTCACCTTCACCTACCCTTTCTCCGGAAGAAAAAAAAAAAAATGTTAAATCCAATGCTTTAAAAACTCTCTTTCACTTAATTTTTTCATCCTATTAAATTTTAAATCACTCTGATAAATTTATTTTACACTATAAAGCCATCCAAAATATCTTTTACGCAATTCTGGGCTGGAAAAAGCCAAAGTCAAGCATCCCAAACTGCTCTGTTATGGAGATTTAAAGTCGTTGGCTCAGGAGCTCCAGTAAAGCCTGTCAACCTATTATTTTTATTGTAGTTGTACTGCAATTGTATTTCATAATACAGTTATATTTGTTTGTCCGTAATAGTGGAATAATTTACGATTCGATTAAACAAAAATTATGAAAAATTTGAAATAAATGCACCAATGAAATTTATGCATGAGTACGGCAGAAAACTAATTTTTCAATATTTCTATTCAAACTTTGACAAACTTAGATTCACTGATGAAATTAAATGTTTTATATTTCTATCTTCTGCATTATAAAGTGTAATATTCCATAAATAAAGGAAACTAATTAATCCGCTTATCTATTGTAGAATATAAAAATATTTCAAACTTTACTAGATACTATTTTCTGTGAGTATTTCAAGTCTAACATTATCTTATTTCTTTTCAGTCTAATCATTTTATAAGTTATCTAAAGAAATTAAAATCATTAATTTCCTCGTAGGCACTGTTTAGGAGAAAAAGTTCTTTTTCTTTAATAGAAAGACTTTTTTTAAGAAAGTATAGCCAACACCTGTTGCCTATAGAAGAAATAAATAAAATATGTATTAAATTACGAGGTAGAAAAATTATGAGGTACATACATGATCTTATCATAACATATAAAAACTTATTTTGTAAAATTGCACGCTAAATATATTATTTTATTAGAAATGATTTTATGTTCGAAAAAATATTTAAAATGTTTTCTGTCACATAAAATGCTTTAAACAGCTTGGAAAAATCAAAAACTATAAAAGAAAGATATTTAATTTTGATATTTAATAAACACTCTTCTATATGTGTTATATGGGATATGGTTCATCAATATAGAAATATCGTGATAATCTTTAATATTTTTCAAAAGAAAGAATTATATGTTTTCTTATGAGTGTTTTCTTCTTTAATCAGAAGACTAAAAAATTACAATCAAAAGAGCAATCTAAGATAAGATCTTTACAGAGTTGGATTTAACAGATTTCTTACATAACATTAAAATTTTTAACACTGGAGATGCAATATATTTTAAAGGATTATTTGATATATCAGGAAATATTTTCTTCAAACATTTACTGTACTATCTGGGATAAATTTCATACATTTTATTTCTTTAACATTTTTCCTTGCTCTAATTTGCTGAAACTTAATTGCTCATAATATGAATCCCAATTCTAATAGCCATCAAACAAAACCTTTGTATTAAAAAATACTTTTCACTCAAAATTCAAAATTAACTGAGAAAACTTTTCTCCTAGTGTCTTATTCAATTTCCAGAAAACTATCTGAACCGATGACTTTGTAATTTTCTTCAGAAGATTTACAGCAGTCTTTACAAGAAACGGTCGAATAGAGGTCTGGAGACGAACAAAAGTTTTCTGAATTCTTGAATTTCATCACCTGTTGTAATCTTCAAATCAGAAACACTGATTCTTTACATTTTGTTTTAAAATTGGCTTTTGCAAGTAAAATGTAAAGGGACTGTTTTCTCTTACAAGTACAATCTGTGCACAAATTTCGTAAAACTATTTTAATCATTAAATTCAGCGAAAAACAGTTCTGACCTAACATTTGCGGGCAATCTGGAAAATTATTTACTTTCACAAAGTCGAATAAAATCTTTTTTTTATACATCAGTAATGCAATTTTATCAGTTTTAAAAATATGCAATTCATTTTAATTTATTAAAATTTGTTAAAAACCACCAAATTTCAAATGAAAATTTAGAAAATAAATAAAATGCCTGTTAATAAGAAACCCTACTGCTATGCAAATTGGAATTTCAATTCAAATTAGTATTTAAATTAAGAAGCTATTTTTGTAAGATTATGGGTCTCTCTCTCTCTTTGATACTATGTATTATAATTCATATGCAATAAAGTTAAGAAACACTTTTCTATTTCTACTTTTTGTCTTATTATTAAGAGTTTTTATATTCGTCAAGTGAATGAAGGAAATGTACTTTGGAATTCAGTTCTCAATAATCATCTGGTAATTGCTGACCTATCAACAAAAATGTTCTCTAGAAATGGATTATTAGTTAATTTTCCATTTCAAATTCAGATAAATTAAATTTCAGTTCATGCTCATTCTAATACTGGTTTCATAATTCGAAAACCACGAATTTGAGAAATTTCTCATAACATACTCTATTTTCTCCTTCGTTACAGATATAGAATTCACAATAGATAAGTAATAATTGTTAATACTTTAATAAAAGCTGAAACATCTTAATGCGAGTAGAAAATTTCATAAACCTGAAACAAATATGCTGCATATTTGGAAGAAATATCTACTACGAAACTGCTAAAAAAAAATTAAAAGAGTAATGAAAAGGAAATAGTGATAACTTAATAGAATCTGTATGCATTAGTGAAAATGAGGTAACGATGAATCAGACGCTGTGACAGCTGATGTCACAATCACTCTTTCCTCCCGATCCGTTGTAGTCCTAGGTAGACCACTACCATCTATACGCTCAAATCTGTCAAAGTCTACCCATTCTGGACAACATTTTCTGATCGCTGCATAGCTACAATCGCCGAATCGCTTCGACCCATAATTCAAGCGATTCTTAGATTTGCCCAATCTGCCTATTTCAGTTGAATGGTACAAATTTTTCAAACTCTGACAGTTGCTCGTAATGAGCTCGAATCCTGTGGGGAGACATTTTTTTCAGTCGTTGGAAGGTACCCTGAGTCGCAATGCAACAGAAACTTTGACTATCAGATTGAGAAGCCCTTCTTATATGCACCTGCCGAGTGCGTTGTTCCGATGCGCAGCAGCTTCCGCTATTCATTCATTGGACACCAAATTTTAGTCATTTGCATGTTCAGACCAAATGTATTTGCATACGAAAATTTATTATAAGAAGACAAATCTTTCGTGGTGAGTCGGTTTCTTTTTTTTTCCTTTGTTAAAGAATATAGAAGGGGAAAAAAAACAAATTAACATTTTAAAGATTGGAAAATTTATTTTAAAGTGCAAAATTAATTAGAAAAGAAAAGACTCATATTGTTGTTTATTAGTATTGATTACGCGGAGGCCTAGTGGTCAAGGTCGTGGACTGGGGGCGTATCTAGATTTTAGTGCTTAGGATTTTGGAAATAAATTCCTTTGTGCTTTTAAAATTCGACTACAATTGTATTAATTTCTATGCAACTGAAAACTTCTATTCACAGCAGCGATTTCCGAGTGTTCAAAACTGTTGACTTTCTAACGAGTATTGTGCGAGTACCCTAAAGCTTTTAAAGACACTTATTTAGGTGGAACTGATATATATTAAATATTTCATATCTCTGGAAAATTAATTGTGGTACTCGTCACTTGTTTGATTCTTGCAGTGACTTTGCAAGTTCTCGATATGCCTTGAGTTGCTTTTAAGTGCAAACTTCAGAAACGATATTTAATCTATCAGTGTATCTAACTGATTGAAGTGTATCTCGTTTAACTATATTTGACTAAACTAAAGAGATGTATACGGTGAATTTTCCTCATCTTATTAATTACTGAACACTTTTTCTCGTTCATAGACATGTAAGAATTTCAATGTTCTTCATTTTATCAGATTCTGTGACTAAAACTTTTTTTTTTTTTGCTTTCAATTATTAATCTACAAAGAAAATAAGTTTTTCGATTCATTAATTTACAAGTATTTTTTTTTTATTTTTCAAAATGTATTTTTGTTTCATTTATACTACTGCATAAATACGCTGCTCCATGAAAAGACGGAATCACACTGAGGAATATAAATGATATGTAAAGCTTTCGTATTACTTAATCTATATCTACATTAACCCACATGTACCTGCGTTCTTTAAAAAAAAAACGCTTAAATAATTCGCTCTGGATCGTCAAATTTTGTTTTATTTTGATCTAAATAGCAGAATGCTATAATAATGTTCTATATTTGTTATTTTCCAGCAGATAGTAGCTATTAACCATTATTCTATTTTATTTTTTTTTTTTTGAAATTCTAAATTTAGAGTTAGTCGTTCTTTAACATTTTAAAATAGCGACATAAAAAAATAAGATTGTTTTGTTGCTTTTCTATGCCGCGAAAATATTTTATGCTATAATAATAGGCACCCTGAGAGTATTACTTAAGAACTCAATAGTAGTCTTAAGATCTTGACCTTCAGTTCTATTACAGTCATTTTCAATTCAGTATTTTGCTCATCAACTATTGTGGGGGAGGATAGAGTTATAATGAACTGTACTCTTTAAACTTCCATGTGACGTATATTCGTTTTTCTCGTTTTCCATCGAAAGTTTTTTTTATTTATTTTTACAATGTATTTCTTATTAATTTCTTTTTAGAGCTTAACCTCTTTTTTTAGATTTTGCATTGCTTTTGGATGTATTTGTTTTACTTTCTTTTTTGTTTCGGAAGGCATTAACTCATGTGAAAAATGCAAGAAAGCGTTATTTATCAGAAGAATATACTTACATGCTCTACGAGCCAATTTATGATGACAGAATGATTAATTTTTGAAATGGTTGGAAAAAATAATTTCTATTTATTCTGATACGGACATTTATTTCAGACGAACAAAACAGGACTATGTGTTTTCCCTCATTTCGAGAATTTCTACACATGGTATTCTCATAATGTTTTGTTACTTCTTCTAAATAATCTTCATTGTATATTTTTTTCATTGTATATGAAAATTTACTGATGTTTCGGTTAGTAAGACTTTGGAATAATTTCAGTAGTGCTTCTGAAAATTATTTCCAAATTAAGCATTTCTTTATATACGTTTTTCTGTAAATTAAAGGGGAAAAAATTATTAAAAATGCTAATTTTTAAATACATTACAGATTAATTAATAATCTTAAATCTTACTAAAAACTATATTATGAGAAGAAAAAAAAAATTGTGATTTTATTTTTTTAGAAATTCGGCTAAACGATGCAAACCCCCGGTCATTGAAGTAGTTCCTTTCGATTCCCCTGCTTCCTTATGAAACGTCCAACACTAAAGCATGCAATGCCGAAAGAGTTAACACTGTCAAAATTTCTAGAGGGGAGCGTCTTATATATAGGATTTTAGGCACGAATAGGTTCTAGTATATCGAACCTGTTACTCTATATGAATGCATTTTTTCCCTCAATTTATTATATTTTCCAGCCCTATTCAAAAGGAATTCTTATTTATTTTCAGATAAATTTTATTAGAAATTATTTTTATATAAAAGAATAATTCAGCACTCATTATTTGTAAAAGTATTTTCAAAACAGATGTTCTATTAACCAAGAAATAATTGAAAAAAGCATTAATTCTTATATAAGACAAATATTGATCCTCTGTAGTGAAAAGCGGTAGTTTCGATTAAGCGTAAATATCAAGTAAAACAAATTATTGGTGAATCAAATAGTGAAGATGAATATGAAATTATTCCTTAAAATAGAAAGTAATTAAAGAAAGTAATGAGTTCCATAAAAATTTAGAACTGGTCCAGAAATAAATTACCGGAAAATAATATGGAACAAAACCACCGTTTCTGAACATACATTGGTCACCTATATCTTTATTTCAAATATTCCTAAATGACGAAATAATTAAATATATTTTTGAATATCCAACTTTGAATGCTGTAATCAAAAGAAGACCGTTAATTTTCTATTTGTTTGAAGAACTGAATTTTTTTTTTTTTTTGCTATTCTTGTTATTCAATGTTCTCCCAAGAAATTTATTTGCAGCAGGTGCGATTGTTCATGGTCACGGACTTGCGACTGGCGCAATTCGTCGATTCGCGGGTACGAGAATTGATGCCAATAATGATCCACCTTGCATCCGGGGCTGATGCATGTTAAATCTTTTGAGGTCGAAATTTCTCCCAATGACGTGGTATTGAAGTTAGGAGATGTGGTATCAGCGCAGGTATTGTCCTCGTCACTTAACCAAGTTTCAAAATTGAGAGGTCCATCAAATCAACAACCATGAACACTCTGAAATCGCTGCTAAGAATATAATTATTCTATAATATAATTGTAGGAAGAAGGTTTGGGAATAACAGAACACAAATGAATTTATTTGCAAACTCCTAATCTCTAAAATCGAGACTTATTTATTTCTATAGGTTTAAGAGGTTTATCTGAACCATCTTTAGGATTAAAAGTCCAAGAAAAAATAAATAACTTTAAATCTTCAGTTCGTAATTTACTCTGTTTGTACATTCGAGTTTGTTTGAGAATAACTAGAGATAACTCACAATTCAAAATTCAATATATAAGAAATAAGTCACTGCAAAAAATGCAAATTACAAAGCGAGAGAGGGGGTGGAACGGACAAATATCACAGAAAAGAATTCGTAAAAGTCAAAGAAAAATATCAGATTAATCTCTTTTCAATTACTTTTGCTTATTTAATCTGAAAAGGGAATATTAATATTTTTTAAATGAACACGAGTGGTATTGGAAATGACCAATTTTTTTATGAGCTTAAATCAATTGGCGATAATACCACTTTGAGTTTATGACAATCATCTTACCTATCATTCCGTAACAAAGATGTTACAATGAACCTACGCACATTTCATGTGAATCACCGCTGCTACAGAAATTGTCTTTTAAATTATCGGTCTTAAGAAATTGTTTTCTTTCGGTTGGTTTAGGTAATCATTTTCATTCGAGGTACCCTATTGATCTTTTTGTTTTTCAAAACATTTAGTAACTGCAGAAAACAGAGACGGCGCAAACCAGATATAAACCCTAGATATATTTACCTTTAGTGAACCTCCATACTATAAGAAATTTTTACCTTTCTCTATTTTCGAAAAAGTGTACATCACATTGAACTTTGCTTAGCGTATTATAAAAACATTCGGTAATCTGGATTTTAAAATGCATAATCATATGTCTACTTAGTAGTGAAGATATTTACTTTCCACTTCATTCGGAGAGCATAGCCCCTGATTTAACCTTATTTTCCCGAAGAATACATGATAAAAAACTGTACGAAAGTTTCCTCATCTTCCGTTCTGTCGTGTTGCATATGTTTTATCAACTAAATAAAACTTATGAAACAAGAAAATAAAAGTTATTTCAAAGTTCAAGAGAATTTTGAACTTTAAAGGAGAATTTAAATTTCAACAGAAGAAAAGATTCAATGGGATTTAAGATTAGCGCTCTTTCGGGGGTAATTCGCAGAGGCCTACTGACACTTGAGATGTTTGAAACAGTTCGTCTAACAAAATGAATTTAAATCTATTAGAGAAAATGCTTATTTTGCTTTAGAAATTTTAGCTTCAAAGATTGAAATGCGATTTAGAAGAACAAAAAAAATTAATACGCTTAGGAAATATTTTCATTCTGTGGCGTAGTTAAACGTGTGTGAAGGAATCGTGTTTGTTGAAATGACTTGTAAATAGAAAAAAAAAACATTGTGATACAATTATTATAAATAACTAGCTTCAAAAATGTATGGTATGGACATTAAATATGAGGCAATAAACATATTGATATTTTACAAATCAGAAAAAATAAAAAAAACTTGATCAATTTTGAACAATTATTACCATATCGAAGAATCGGTTTTGAAAAGAAATAAGCTCCCAAATTTAGTGAGCATTTTTTTCACATAAAGATCTGCAGGATAGTCAAAAAAAGTTTATAAGGATTGTTTTAAATGAATACACACACACACACACACACACACACACACATATATATAAGATAAAACAATGAATTTATCATTAAAACAATATAAAAGTAAAAGAATAATTAAAATCGAACATCAACAAAAACCACTAGAACTAAGTAAAATGTTGAAATCAATCAACTTGAAGAGATGACCAAATTTAAACTAATTTGAACCAAAGAATAAATCGAATAATTCAATACCCAACAAAACAAAATATTTAATATTCAGATCAGATCGACTAGATAAACTTCATGTAATATAGAACTAGTTTAATAAATAATCAACCTCCCCAATGCATCTTGTTGAGTAAAATTAGATTTATTCAAAATTCAAATTGTAATTTAAACAAAAACAATAAAACAAAGAAGAAAATTGAATGGCAGAGATAGAGTCTTCAATTAATAATTACTTTCAAACAATCACTTTCCAAAATACAAATATTCTTCAGTTAAATTTCCACCAAATTTTTATACAAAATCACATGTTAAATTATCTAATTATTACTTATACAAATAAAACTTAATCACATAAAATTAACTACTTAAAATTGTCCAAACTCATCCACTTAAAAATATCTGATTAAAATTATCCATTAAAAATATCCAATTTAAAAATATTCAATTAAAATTATTCAATTAAAATTTAAGATTTTTCGGAAACAATAAACATTATGCGTAAAAATATTATTAGTGAAAGATTTAACTTAAAACTACATGATGGGTTCTTTAATCCATGCTTCTCATGAAAATCAATTCAAATTTCACAATCAAGGCAAACATTGAGGATTTCATATTTTACAAGATAATGAATCTAAGTGCTTTAGGTTCAGGAACTTTAAGGATGATATCCACCACCATGCACTGATGCCAGAAAATTGGAAGTCAATAGTACTAAATTTGAGTATAAAAGTTTCAATATAGTATATCTAATAAAAACAATAAAACCAATCAAGAATTCGAAATCATATTAAATGCATACAAATCAGAATTTATTTACATACCATTTAAATCTAACAGTAGCTATGTGCGGCGTGTAAAATTCAGAAATGTTTCAAAATATACCACTGGCCAGACCAATAATTAGACAAGGAAAATCCCATGTTACGTGGGTGATCGGTTTCTGAAATGATAGTCCAAAATCTCTATCTTCTTTATATATATATAGAGAGAGATAACTTCAGACACCCTTACTTTCACTTTCTCTGTATATAGAGAAAATTAGAACATGTCACAAAGAAAAACATAACTTAACTAGAGAGCACCCTATTTGTTACTTACCCTAATTTTCTTCTATATGGGCAGAGATGACTATTACAGCTATCTCTTAATTTCATCTCTTGTTATATATAGATAGAGGAAGGAAAAACTGCATTGATACAGTATTCATCACTGAGCTCATACCACACCAGGAGGCTAAATAAACAATTAGATAATAAAGACATTTTATTGATATTTAGACATGAGGAGACAGAGGGTTTGAGAAGAGATCCAGGTGGTCATTCAATAAAATTATCGAGGATATAATGAGAATACCATTTTCAGAATAGCATTTGATTAGATGGAGATATGATATTTTGGTGAGTCCGAACACCGTACTGAGATATCTGTTGTAATGTAATATTGTAGTTCTCGATCCGAATTTGATTAATGAGTTCATATTATCTTCAACAGATTTAAAGGACTAAATTAAAGAGAGTAAAAAGTTGAAAATTTAAACATATCTAAGTGTTTTGAATTTTGTAAACAACAATAATTATCTGCTATCCGTTTATATTTTATGTTTATGTGTATTTTACTAGATCTGCCACTGTTTAAAATTTTGATCTGGAATAATAAAAATCTGGCGTTTTACAATAATCTAATCTAAATTTAAATTATATACATTATCGAAGATTTTGAATATTTTCTCTTGAATCAAAAAAACTAGAATTTGGCTTAAGCAATGCCTGAATAAACAAATACGTGCAATGGAATTATAATACAAGCTGGCTTGAACCTGTTACAGTTTCACATTCTCTTTTCAAAGGGATACTCATTGCCATCAAAATGTTTCACCATGAAGCTACGCGTCAGGTAGATTTGTAAATGATTAGAAATACAGCGTGATTGCGAATTGCGTATTAAAACGAAAGGCATTGAACTTAATTCTCTTTGGATTACAATACAGGTAAGCAGATGTAGTTTGTCTGTAACACAGAGACCCTGTTTAACTAGAGTTGCTATTAAACCGCCATCGGAAAAAAATATGAGCAGCTTCCAGAATTCGAGAGGGTTAGAATCAGATGGATGATGAAGTTGGTAGTTCAGTTCTTCGAGTAGATCACTTCCAAGGCCGTTCTAATCTTACTTTGTTGAGGTGATGGAATCAGTGGACAAGAGAAAGGTCAGTTACACGGCGTTCAGGCTGAAGACATACTCGACATACCAATAGTCGAGATAACCTTCACATCATACTACACGCCCACATAGAACTAACTGTGCTATTGTCTACCATCCATATATATAAGCAGCTTCTTCACTATAGACAAATTTGTAGCAATCCGTACCATAACAAGGCGCCTGGTTCAAAGAAAGATTTTACTGCAGGTCCCTAGAATGTGTAATTACAATGTCACCTTCTCACCGTCCCTTCCGTTTGGAGTGGTGTCGCTCTCGTAGGGATTGAACTGATAACAAAATGAATCAGTTTATCTTTACCGACTAACCAAGATTCATTTTGAGTAGTGATGGCGTTGGGGGTCGATATTACAACTGGAACTTCAGAGGAAACAGATCTTTAACCCACCAATCGATAGAAACAGCAGGACGCGATTCCACTACCATAAACCAGAGGATTCCTCGGCCAAGCATTCATTCCTAATTTATGTTACAATAATAAAGTCTAACCATAACAAATCAGTCGTTCCTGTTTACATACAGCTCTTGTACTGCCATGTTCAACTCGTATAAATCTCTCACAAGTAAACGATTAATTAAGATGATTCACTTCATTATGTACACATATGAAGTTATCGTTATAATTCATCTCACTTATCTCTTCTTTCAATTCTATTTCGCTCATGTATCCCTTTCTTAAATGTCCAAATCATTATTTTTTTTCTTCTTAAAATTTACCTAATATCCTTTCATTTCAGTGGGGATTGCATTGTAATTTTATTTAACTGAAAGTTCCAAATATTTTCCCTAGGTATTGAAGAACAAATGACATGTAGCCCAACGTTAAATCTAGTTTGGAATTTTTATTTTTTTTTTATATTTAATCATGTATGTTTTCAAATGTCTTAAATTACTAGCAATATGTGTTTGATAAGTCCTTTCTTATGAGGATATAGTTGTATGATTGTGCGTGAACATGCTAGACCGAATAATCTTAAGATTATTTTCAACGAAACAGTTGCAAAATTTTAACAATATTAATTGATTGAAAAAAAAATGTAAATTGTATGAAAAATTAATATTTAATACGATAAGTGTAATTAATATATTTTGTTTTAAATTAAATACATTTCAACTATATATCAACGCATTTTTATTTATTTCTCTAAAATTTTAAATATATTTTCTTAATCCTTTTCAAATACATGTTTAGTTGCATTATCGAAGATATTTTAGGAGCATTACTCTAAGCCAAATATTATAGATTTTATATTTTATTGATTACTAACAATTAGCTCATTAAAGGCGCATAACATCAAGATTACAATTACATAATAAATGGTATATAAATTTATTTAAATTTTTATATTTTAAAAGTTGCAGTGAAATTGCAAGCAATATTTTGCAATACCCGAATGAGATGTACTGGAATTTCAAAATCTTGTAAAGGATAACTGAAATTTCTCCAAAACGAAAATGTCAGAATATGTTATTTTAGAATAATCGGCATTTTCTTAACCCTATAATGGAATTCATGTTATGGCACTGATTCATATGTATAATCATGTAACTGTTCTAGTAAAGGAAATCAACTGAACATATTTATATAAATATTTTTGTATGTTCCACTAATAATAAATCACTCTATATATGAGTGATTTATTATTAGTGGAACATACATAATTAGTTAAACATACAAGACTTATTATTAGTTGAACATACTCGTATATTTGCAAGTTGCGTATTTACATATAACATGACCCAGAATTTAATTCTTTTCCTTTATTATTTAAAGAAAATTGCAATTTTCTAATAATTTTAAGAATCTAAAAATGAAGTTTGATATTACAATTTCAACATTTAAAGAAATTATATTTTCCTAATTTTCTATATTATAATTCAATTCCTCTTAAATTTTATAGAAAATTAATTCAGTATATAACAAGGAATTTGTGCTTTTATTAGAATAAAACAACTCATTTTTCGATTCATTTCAATTAAATTAATATTTATTATAATAAAACTGATAAATTTAAATTTAGTTAAAGTTAGTATGCTAATCAAATGTGACCACGCCTAAGTTACTTTAAATGTTGAATATCACTACCTTCTCCACACTTACATCCCACAAAATGGGAGAACTTACTGATTCGTCTGTTATCGTCCATTGTCATCAATACACAATGGGTTAATTGTGACATCAGAAAATGAAAACATCAAACGATTGCAATAACAACGGACCTGGATTCGCTACTTTAACAAAAATGCTACAGTAGGCAAGATATTGTAATAATAAAGTAGATGTAGAGGAAAATGAATTGGAATCCAAGGCCACTAAATCAAAGAAAAACAAGTTAAATGAATAACATCTGAGTGTTATAGAATATCAGAAAAATTAAGCAATTGCATAAAACAGAAATGTATGAAAATACAGACTTGGCATTAGATAAGTTGCTTGTTCGGTGTGCGATCAATTATTTAAGCAATATAATCAAATGATGAATTAATATAAGTATAAGAATTTAAATAATCATTTCCTTTATTCAATCGAATACCGTGATTCAAAGCGTAAATGAAGAACATAATATGATCAGTTTTCTAAAAAAAAATTATTGCGATACGGAAATAAATTCGTTAAAATTAAGATTCTGAATTTACATTAAGAAAAAGTAATTAAAAATATAAATTAATTTCTTAAAATACATAGAGATCTCAACAATTCCAGAATTTTATTTCAATAAACAATAAATCTCTGAGCAAAGAATACTTTTGGTAGGAAAAGTGATCAGAATCATTAAGTTGAAATTTGCGATTAAAGTTATTGTCATCAATTTGAGAATCAAAAATTAAACCCCACATACCAAATTGTAAATTCTATGTTTAATAAGGCAATAGGGTCAAAATCGCCCTACTTTCATGAGATGAAAGAAAATAATTCCTTCAATTCTACATTGCAGATAAAGTATAAACAGGGTTTTTATAATAAGATCCATAAAAAATTTAGCGGTTAGGCATTCTTATCTATTTTTAATACACTTTCAGAACTAGGTGTTACTCTTTCGCTTTTTAATGTCTTATTCATTATTCACTCATGATTGTATACATTATTTTCAAGCATTTAGAATTTGATAGTAACAATTATGAATCAAAGAAATATTTAAATCTTAATAAACATTAAATATAATTTTGACGCTAAGCTATCTTCTCGAAAAGACGAAGTTCTTGAATAAATATCAGAGTATATTTTAAAATGAAAGAAATGTCTTAATTTTCAAACAAGTAACAAAACATTTCCTACACTTATTTTATATTTTGTGATACTAAAATCCTTTTATAGAATAAGTAACTCACTTTAACTCATAATGTGTACAACCCATTTCACATCACATTATTTAATGAATGGAAATATGAAATACGCATTTGAACAAGACCATAATCAAGTATACTCAAACAAAATACATAAAATATTATTTTGTATAAACATTATTGATGAAGGAATATAATATTTAAGTAAAAGAATTATTTCTTAAAAAAGTAATCTACGATGTAACTTATATTTTTTTAAAAATGTTCTATATTATCCTTAAAGAAAATAATCAATTTTCAAATTCGGAGAATGAAGTCAAATTTAAGATAATTAAAGATATAGATTTACATCATAATATCTAATCTTTATAATATGTGACCTACATACTCATTTGATTGTTAAATCAATATAATAAATGAATAAAACAGTTTTGGCTATTTTTTTTATTATTGTACCTTCTAAATTATTATCATTTATAAAGTAAAACATTTCTTTTTGAATGGAGGAATGATAAATACTATTTCTAGAATATTTATTACCCTAAAAGTGAAAGAACGTTACAATTTCTAAATTGATATTCATTAAAATCTCCCCTTGGAATCGAGTTCATTACGTTAAACTGTCAGAGTTTGAAAAAAGTCGTATCATTCAACTGAAGTAGGCAGATTGGGCAAATCTGAGAATCGCTTATAATATGGGTCGAAGCTATGCAACGATCAGAAAATGTTGTCCAGAATGTGTGGAATTTGACTTATTTGAGCGTACTGATGGTAGCGGTGAAGTGTTTGGAGACGCCCAGGCTGCGTGCCGATCCTGATTTCACTAACGCAAGCCACACAGGCCTTCAACATAAGAGTTTTAGCCTGGAATTTCTTTACTATCGATAACCGAATCGCGCAATGGTCGTCATTAAAGGCTCACTTACAGCACAGTTGTAGGCCTAAAGGTGCTTTGCGACCGTTCCTTTTTCAATGCCCTGGCTTTATTTCTCAGCAAGATAAAGCCACTCCTCAGGCGGCAAGTGTTGCTTTGAAATGTCTAACAGCTTGTCAAATATTTCCTTGGTAAGCCAGATCTCTCTCCAATCGAACATGGCTAGGATATGACATGAATACTACTGCATCGTTCAGGAAATGTTCTCGACCAATCCTGAAGATTAGAGGAAATTAAATGGGGGACTTAAGTGATTAAAAATATTTAAATTAACTTAAATTGATTTGTTTGTTACTTATTAAATGAAGGTTTGGAGTCAGAAGCAAATGATCAAGTTTTAGGATTAAATTGATGCAAGCAGCATAAAATATGGACTAAGACTAGACCTTTTATAGTAAGACTCTCAAAATATTTGTAATAAGCATCGATTGTTTCCCTAGGGATATTATTTCAAATTGTCAAAATTTGCAGTTTGTGATTACAGAAATAAATAAAATAACTGTCGAAGTCATGGATATTGCTACAGTGAACCTTTTCAATTCTTCTGGATAGATTTGCGTGAAGAAAAAAACGTGGAAAAAGTAAGGAAAATAAATTTTATTTATAAGTGGCTAATAAGTTTTCTGTTCGAATCATTTGCATTCAGGGGGATTATTGGAATATTTCAGATGAAGAATATTTAAACTAAAAAATAAATAAGTGAAAAACTTATCATAATGAAGTTAAAAATAACATTGAAAGAATTACTCGCTTTTCTTATCGGATTTAGACGATTATGGATCATAGAGATTTCTGAAAAGTAATCATTCCATTGCATAAAAGAAGAAAAAAAATCTCAAATTTTACATAAATAATGTAAATCATAATATAAAAATATTGTAACCTTGGAATGGATAGGTTATTTCACAGATCGCACAAGAAGAATACAAGTGAAATTCGAACAGATTTGCGTATCAAAATATTGTAACAAGAGGGGGGGAATGGTCACAAAAGTAGAAGTTAGATGAATAATCTGTTTTTTCGGAATTAGTTGTAATAGACATGAAAAAGTATTAAGGAGAAACCTGTAGAGCAGTCTGTGAGTTTCTTGTCCTCTTTTGAATGTTGAAAAAATTAAGAGACAAATTTAGGATTAAAAGTGATGGAATTGCGCATTGATCTTATTTGATTGAGAAGATTACATTTTAATTTTTTGTTAAATAAATTCATTGCTACCCAAAAAAAATAAATTGCAAAAATAATATAAATAATTCGTTGATTGTAAGAAAAAAAAACTGTTCTAATTATTTAAATGATAGCTAAATTGCATATTACTAATAATTAATTTTAGTAATTCCAATGATTAAAATATCAAATGATTTTATATTTGGTGTTCAGCAGAAACTTTTCATCTTAAATAATTGGTTCCATATATATAAGTTATGATCATTAAGATTTAATTCTACGAAAAGCTGTTTCTTTCTTATTGAGACCATAATAGTTCAGAAAGATTCCATTATAAACCAAAAAATCGTTTGGTTCGAATTCCGAAAGCCTCATGTCGACGCGTTCTGGCAGTTTAGTGACAGTGCTTCTTGCTCAGGTGCTTATCACTTGACCAAAATTGAAAATCTCGTGGTCCGTGAACAATCGCAAGCAAAGTTAGGAAACACGAAAGAGGTGATTCAGCGAACTTGTATCCTATTTGGGCCTCAACTTCTAGAATGGGGCCTCTTATGGAAAGCCCATTATTTTAGTATAGCCTAGTGTGGACGCCTTTGGAAAGGCCTTCCACAGAAACTGAAACAGGTAGAGGCGCAAACCTCGTGTTGTTTCTCAGAGGAATGTGAATAAATAATCACATCAAATCATATTAAAAATTGACTGAGTTGAAATAAATTTTAGAGAGAACGACCTTATATATCCTTAGTGAGCAGTTTCCAGCTATTGTGTGTTTTCCTTTGGAGTGTTGAACTTAATAATTATTTCATTTGGCTGTGAACTTTTTGTAATGATGGAAATATATCACATTATCTCTCACACTTTCCTGTGCTTAAGGTTGGATCCTCATCCGGAATATAATTTTTTCGAATAAAATATTTTGAATTTTCGGAAAAAGTGGCCGAAGTAAAGAAGAAGTTTAAGTAAAGTAACTGACTATGTTATATCATGTAACATTCTGTTATAATTGTATGGCGCGTAATCACACAATTACTCAAATGCAGAGCCGGTGATTGGTATGATGTTATCGTTGCATCCTTAGTGCAAGGATAATCAATAATTTTCTTACTGTACAGATGGCACATAAAGACGAATTTCTAACGATACGAGAATGCAAGTATCTTTAAACAAAATTCTACTCGGCTAAACAGCGGCAAATTCAATCCCCTACGAACTTTATATATCATGTGTTAAAGATTGCCTTTTTATTCAATTTAATCACTCAGGAAACTGAATTCAAATTAGAATTTTTTGACCACTGACTTGTTTTGTAAACGATGTTATTAACTGTATGCAAAATTGCCCATTGTCTGTTTGTAATCACTACATATTTGTTTTGTTTGTCGTGCATCTGATCATTCAGAGGCGCAGAAGAGAATCGCAATAAATATTAAGAATTTCCACTGCGCAAAATTCACATTGTACTCATTTGATTGGCGGCTCGAATGATGCTACGTATAAAAAATGGATATAAAATGCCTTGAATTTTTCATTGTTCAACACTCTGATCATTAATATAAAGAGGAATAACGTTAAGAACGTTATAAGAAGAAAAATGGTGGGGACGATAGAGAATTCAAGGACAGTAATGGAAGGAAGATGGAATATATTTTAGTAAAATATTTTTTTTACTGGTAAAGTAATTAATTTTTGAAATTTACAGGTGTATTTAAAATAACTAATTAATTTTAATAGGCTTTTTTCTATACATAATTGTTAAAGAAAGAGTAATACATGAATGCATAGGAAAAAAATGTTGCCTTAACGCATGGATCAATAAGTTCCGAGACTAAGGAAATCGCAAAAAAAACGACCGCACAGTCTCGGGACTTATTGATCCATATGTTATAATGATAACAATGGAGATATTCCAAATATTGAAAGATAAGAATTAAGACAATATAAAAAATCGAAATTAAGAAGAGAATAACACGTAGTTAACCGCCAAAAACAGATTAAATTCTTAAAAATGTTGGAAAATGTGAGAAAATATTAATAATGTACACCAGAGTATTATACATAATTAGAATTGCATACATGATTATATAATGATCAGCGTTTATTCAAATTGTGATCGTTTTTCTGAAGTTCTCATAGAATGTAAGTAAATTTAATTAATTGAACTCCCTACTCTTCATCTAATTCAATACGTTCACAGAGGGTATTAGTGCTTTTTTAAGAAATATTTTCAAGCTACATAAAGGATACAAACAATTGACCTCCTAATTTAGAACTTTAAGCATCTGATGTGGATGACATCTTAAATAGCTCTCCTTCGTCCAACTCTATAGTAACATTTTACTTCGTTATATTTATTATACATCATTACAACTACATAAAATGTATTTAGAAGAATTCAGACTCGAATGAATAGTAAACAACCAAATCGTTTGACCAGGACCTGCAAAAATCGTGGCCATGATTATATTCATTTAGCCTTATGGTAAGAAAAGAAAATATTTGTAATATTAAAATTTTTGAAACTTGGCCAATCATTCTCTTTTAAAATATTATATAAAATGCATAAAAACATATATTATTATTAACTACTAATGTATTTCACTATTTTTAAAATGAAAATACAGATACAAGTTAGTCTATTATGCCATGAAATAATTTTTACGACCTATGGCGTATGATAGACGAGAGATGTCATCAGGTATATGAAACGCAAAGTGGCCTTGAAGAGCGTATCTAGTAATGTAAAAAGTATCTCGGCAAGTTAAAATAAAGGCAGAATATGGGAAGTAAAGTTAGTTGTTTTGATTAAGTTCTTTCTAGATTCAACTCAAAGGCTATTGTACAGATGACACTGAAATACACATTTCTAATGGTCCTCGAATGCACGCATCTTCAAGCGAAATTCTACTTTGATAAAAAGTTACAAAGTCAATCCCCGACTAACTTTATGAATCATGTGTTAAAGTTTTCTCTTTTATTGAATTAAATAATCTCGGAATCTGAAATAAAATTGAATTTGTTGTTCATTGACTTGTTTTCTAAATGTTGTTATTTACTGCATGTAAAACTGTGCATCGTCTATATAAAATCATTTCATGTTTGCTTTTGTATATTGTTCATCTGATCATTCCACCGCTTAGAAAAAAATCGAAACTGCTATTGAGAATTTGCTAACTATGTGTCAAATTCGCATTGTATTCTTTTTATTGGTGAATTAATGAAGGAATAAGATATAATGAAAGAAATGTTATTTATTGTTAGAGAAAAATGTATTGAAGTAGCGATTTTAATGGAAAAAAAATGGAAATTTGCATTGTATTCATTTTAATCGTGAAGTAATGAAGGAATGAGAAATGATGAATAAAATGTATCATATATCCTTTATTAATTGTTAGAGAAAATTTAATAAATTCTAGCTAAATTGATTCTTTATATATAATAATATTAGGTACTTTATAAAAATACCTACGTAAAGAACGGTAAATTACTTACGATAGCTAGTTATTTAAGTGTCTTTTTAAGAATATTATTTAAACCCCTTGCTTTTATAAGTTATGTATTGCTTTAAATTTTATGAACTTATTTCATTTACCACACATTACTGAATATTATTTAATTTATCAATGAAAATTCTAAACCCGCCTTATGTTTTATGAAACTCTCAGTTTTCTAAATTTTCTATAACTTTTTTTCCTTAATATGATATTAGAAATTCTTTTAAATGTTTTTTAAAATTAGATTTTTAGATTAGATTTCAGCAACGTTCTGAGTTACACAAATTGTTGAAAAATATTCAAGAATTTTATATTTCTTTAAGTAGTGATATAGGTTACAAGATTCTCTATTATGCCATGGAAATTTATTTTTCCACCTAGTGCCTATGATGGACGATAGATACCGTCTAGTGTCTGAAACGCAAAGTGGGCATCAAAATCTTATCTAGTCATCTAAAAAGTATCTCCTAATGTTAAATAAAGACAGAGTCCGCGAAGTGAAAATGGTAGGATTTATTAAGTTCGTACTAGAACTAAATCGAGATCTATTAGTGACAACTTTCGGAAATCTGAATCTAGGTCAAGCCAGGATGATGAAACATGTGCTTTAACCTTTTCTCCTTATTTCCTCGCCTCATCCGAGAGATCTTTGAGCCATAACAGATTTAACGTGCATAAGCTTCATCTACCCGATGCGTCTTTAGTGGCATGAAGACTCGAACCTTTGACTCTACGAAATCAACGCCCTTTTCTAGATCGCTACCATGGCGACTAGACTACCGCGCCTACATATAAAAGAAGATACGAAAATAGCATAAAAGATGATGCACTGATATTTATAGTCTAAAATTTCTTCAGAGTTCTTTATTTGAATGGAATAATATATTCTGATTGTTGGAAAGAAATGGCGTTTTAGTTGGAGATTGGATACTAAAGAAGAATTTTCTGATTTTTACTGGAAATAAGAGTTTCGGTATTTTAAAATTAATTCATGGTAAAATTAAGATTAATAGAATTTCTATCAGAAAATCCTTTTGTCCATTAATTGAAGAGTGGTCCGATCATGATCAGTAAAGGATTACTTTCGCATTATTTGGTTAAAATGGAAAATTTAAACATTTATTGAATAAAATTAAAGTGAGGTAACAGAAATCAATAGAGGTATTGAAACGACTTAAAACCTTCAAGGTGGTTCATAGGAAACAAGCAAAACCTTTCCGTGTCTTTTAGTGTTATGTTAGCCGAGTAGTTTACTAAATATTGAATATTAAAAAATCTGAATATTATTCATATAATAATGCAATAAAATTTTCATTGAAAAAAAATTGTTAGTATAAAGTTGTATTTAATGGGTATAAGTTTTCGTTCTATGCAATCGTTAAATATAACTTTGCCTTTATGTGCATGAAGAAGAACTGAAGGTAGGCTATTATTCTTGCATACTGAATGAATATTGACCATTTTAGAAGAACAAATATCTGCGAAAATCATCATCCTATGACCTTACCTGAACTTAGTACAATTGGAATATTAAAAGAAATGCTTCGACATAATGTTATGAAACTTTAAAATATATCATTGCTATAATGATATTGATT